>BPLR01011642.1:0-50685 GCA_021605095.1 Caerostris extrusa | reverse complement strand
CAAGCATCTAGCAAGCATTTTTCTTAACTATATTTCAAATTTTTTTACTAGTTTATGGATTTATAAACTGGCAGATGTCCAAACAATATTTTTATAAAAAAAAAAAAAGTTGAATGAACACAACTATGTTTCTTTGAATTGGGACATAATAATTATCATCCAATTCAACAACAATAATAAATTATAGTCCTCCATTCAGACTAAATATACGAGAGATGCAATTTATAGTGATTTTGAAAAAATACTTTTTGTTAAACTTGCAGAATAAGAAAGATAAAAATAAGTGTAATAGATTATGAAGATTCAGATATTTTGTTATATTGAAATAGGGATGCAATAGATATGGATTAATTTAATATATATATATATGTTATTTTATTATATAAAATGCTGACATTTTATAATATTGAAATATGAATGCAATGAATATGGATTAATTTAATATATATATGGACTATATATAAGGCTGATAATTTATAATATTGAAATATGGATGCAATGGATATGGATTAATTTAATATATATATATATATTATACATATGCTGATATTTTATTATATTGAAATATGTATGCATGTACATTTTAGCCATTTTATATCTGAAACTAAGAAAAACAAGTATTAAGGGGAAAAAACTGCAAATTATTATTATTTTTTTAATATTCTGTAAACAGTGAATATTATTCAAGATTACTTTCAATTCATTATGAAAACTGTAAATAAACTACAATTGTTATTAATATAAGATATTATGTGTATGCTTAAGTACTAAAAACTATATGAATTCTAGAAATTTATGTAATTTGTAGTGACATATTAAATATATTATTTATTTAATATTTACTCCTAAAATCTAGTAGAGTAAGTAATTTAATTAAATGAATAACTTATGGAATCAAAAAAATTTTTTATAAACAAAAGTGATTTATATGTAAAAATATTTTACATACTGTACAAAGTTAAAACTTAGAACAGTAAATTCTAATTTTACACTCAAGACTTTATCTTATATATAACTACACACGTAATATTTTATTTTTATTCTGATTTTTATTTAGCAAAACTTTTTTTCAAAATTTAGTCTGCTTGAATTTTACAAAAATTTATCATACATAAGGAAAGGGTAGATGAATTATTTTAAATAAAAAAATCTAGCAAGCATGTTTCTTAACTATATTTCAATTTTTTTTTTTGCTAGTTTATGGATTCATAAACTGGCAGATGTCCAAACAATATTTTTTATAAAAAAAAAAAAAAAAAAAACAGCTTCAATGAACATAAATATGTTTCTTTGAATTGTGACATAATAATTATTATCAATTCAACAACAATAATAAATTATAGTCGTCCATTCATACTAAAAATACGAGAGATGCAATTTATAGTCCTTTTGAAAAAATACTTTTTGATAAATTTATAAAATAAATATAAATGAAGGATATAAATAATTGAAATACATTATGAAAATGCTGTTATTTTGTTATATTGAAATATGGATGCAATGGATCTGAATTAATTTAACATATATAATACATTAATTAATTAATATAATATATAGCTAATATTTTATTATATAAATGCTGATATTTTATAATACTGAAATAATTTAATATAATTTATATAAATTGAATTAATCCAAATTCAATTTATATAAATTATCATATTAAAATATAGATGCAACGAATACGGATTAATTTAATATATATATGGACTATATATTTATTTTTTATTATATTGAAATATGGATGCATATGTTTTTATTGAATGAATTTATAATGATATTTTTATTAAATATGCGATGGATATTTTTTAATTTATATATATATATATATATATATATATATATATATATATATATGGCTGATATTTTATTATATTGCTAATATTTTATTATATAAAATGTTGATATTTTTTATATTGAAATATGGATGATGTATAGATTAATTTATTATATTGCTGATATTTTATTATATATTGTATTGAAAATGCTAATATTTATATATATTACATTGCTGATATTTTATTTTATTGCTGATGTTTTATTATATTTAATATATTATTATAGAAAATGCTAATATTTTATTACATTGAAATATGAATTAATTTAATATATATATATGGATTAATTTAAGAACCACTATAGAAATAATACATTGGAAATGATATAGTATTCATTTAGAAAAGTGAAATTTATGTTTGGAGTATGAATTTCCAAGTAATACTATTTCAAACATATAATATTCTTAAAATCATTATTTTTGTTGTTTGTTTTTAATAATCAGACATTTTGACTTAAGATGCTTTGTTACTAAAACGGCAGACGAATCGCAGATGCAGCGTTATCCAGGGAACACAATTGGCGCCTGCTACGCTTCTCACAAATATTACCCCAAAATTGAGTTGGAATAGGATGGTTTCGATCCGTTCTCCTTCCTTTTCAGGCCCAACTGAAGGATTTTCTGGTCTGCAGATTTATTGAGTACATTCCCGGCATATCATCGAGGGTTTGATTCGGCTTCACATTGCCAGATTTTAAATTTGATGCCTATAGTTCGGACCATAAGATCACCCCTTTCATGTTTTAAAAAGAAGTTAACGGAATTGTTTTGAGCATGCGCTGCTTTATTCGAAACAACGTATCAGATTTGAAAACCAAAATGATTTTCATTGTCTAATTGCTTACTGAAACATTATTATAAGCAAATAAAATTTCATTTTAAAATAAATATATGCAGAAAATTCAAATAAAACAGCAGTCTTGTAAATTCATATTTTAGTAAGATACTTTTTAAACATTAGATGTCTACAAATAAAATAAATAGCAATGTAATTTAAAAAAAAGTTTTTGCCATTCAGTAATTGTGTATATTCATATAATTAAAACTTACTATATTGCATCAATTAAGGAAGAAAATTAAACTAATTTCATATGATTAATTGAATTATTATTTGTATCTTTCTTGAATGCTTTGTATAATTTAATGTCGTTATAATTAGATGGTTAGGTTGCTCGATGTTATTAGAAGAAAACTATTACAAATTAATTAAATAATATAGGACTATTCGACAACTTTAGTGTAATTTGTATGAATACTTCTTTTTTGAAATATTGAGAATATATATAATATATATATACAACCATAGTGTTTTCAATTTGTTACTCTTGAATTACGTAAAAAATATTTAATTTAAAAAAAAGAAATGAAGCGGATTTAAACTCGATGACGTTAAAGCACTTGATTATTTTAGCTGTTAGAACAAAAATGTATTAAAATATTGCAATTAAGGAATTGTAATAAAATGTAACTAATTATAAAATTCGAAATATCCTACTTTTGTTAAAAATAGTTCTTTGTTATTCATTGATGTTATACAATTTTTTTTTGTTGTGTATAGATGAGATTCATGTTCCATTTGTGTATGACACGAACATTCCTCCAATTGACGATGAGGTGGCATTGCGTGTCGTAAGGGAGAAAATCCAGCAAAACTCCCACCACACGGTCTGACTATCGATGAAAGACACTTAACTCGCTTTGTCACAATCGCCATCATTTCTCCTTGCTTCTGAAAGCAAAGACAGCAGCAGAATAGCACCGATATATTGGAACCTGAAATCGTCAACCAGCTAGCATGTTCACATTGTGCTACAGTTACAGTTAACAGACAATTAAATTCAATAAAATATAAAAATATGATATTTTATGATGACAAAAGGATAGATTGGCAGATGAGTGAGCAAGAGTTTTCATTGGTAAGTATATTTTGATAAAAAAAAAAAACAAACCTACATAATAAGTAAATATTTGTTTATTTTTAATTATAAAACTTTATATTACAATTAAAAAGTAAAATCTTAAAAATAAAAAAATAAACATTAATAGTTTTTAAAAAATAATATGCTTAAATCAGAATAAGAATATATATTACAGATGTACGCTGTTTTGCTTTTTTACCGCTATGGTCCCCTTAATAAACAAACTATGCCTTTTCCTGTATTAAATATAACATTATTTTGTTTATTCGTTATTAGTTGATTTTATATTAATTATATATAAAAATCAGATTTTGAAGTGAAATTTCAGCTATACAGAATATTATTATTTATAATTAATCTGCTAATGTCAGGAAGGAACAACGAGTACTCGCCAAGGTACTCGCCAATACTCTTGCCAAGGGTACTTGATAATTCCTGCAAGAGGGAAACCTAACACGCATCTTCAGTATCTGATGTGAGAATGCATCAGATTTTAATTGGCTGAGGCAAGATCTCATTCTGAAATTATGTTATAAATAGATTTTTATAGATTTATGTGGGAGTTGTGTGCGTTGTTAGGTGTTGTTGTGTTAATTGTGTAAAATAAAATAATGAAAAAGCAAATTGGAATTCTTACGTTGGTCTTGAAGAAGAGGTAAGGAGGATACGAATCTCAACATAGCTGTTTATTTTTAATTATGGTAGCATAGTGTGGCTGACATGAACCATGCCGGTTCATCATATACCTTGGAAATCTACTACATCTTCTTTCAACTGAGCGCTCTAGTGTCAAGTGGCTGGCACTCTGGCCTTTTCTAGCCTTATTAGTACCACAGGCTTCAGGTTCGAATCCAGGCTGTGCCATGATTGTTTTTAATGGTTCGGAATCCACTTTAAACTGGCGGTTCCGGTATAATATGACAGTAGAACGTTCGGCGTAGAGCTAACAGCCCTACCCAGTCAAAGGAAAACTTGTCTCGAGATCTGCCAGTATGCGGACGGCTTTGGCCCAACATGGGGCTGTTGCGTCAATGAAGAAATATAAGGCTAATTAGACCAGTACCTACAGTTTAACGTGGATTCCGAACAACTAACAAACATGCATGCCACCGCCAGGATATGAACCTGAAGCCTGTCGTATCAAAAGCCAAAGTAAAAGCTAATCGGCCATCAGGCCACCATAATTAAAAAAAAAGAAGGCAAAATATAAATATTAAAATTATATCCAATTTCTTGGAGGCAAAGTATAAATATTAAAATATTATCCGATTTCTATCGTGTTAGAAAAACTCAACGTTACAGATCAAGTCAAGCCGATGAGAAATACACATATAATAACATATAGGAATCCAAGTTACAAGATATTTAAAAAAATACTTGTATTTGGAATAAATTAATAAAACAGAATTAGAAATCGCATTCCTTCAAACAAATTTAATAAATTCAGAGAATTATTAGAGATGCTAATATAATTAAATACAATTTTATTTTGTTTTTATTGTTACATTAATTTAGCACATCATGTCTAATTAAATTTCTTTTATTTTTGTATAATAAATAATATTCGTGCCTAATACATAATTTATTATTAGTAAGCCAATGTGGATTCTATTGAGATTTAATTTAACGTCAGAATTGTTTTTGGTTAGTATATATCAAAATTTATATCATAAATCAAATCTGATATTAAAATTTGAAATTCTGAGGTTTTTTTGTACCTTAAGTCAATTTCTTAATCTATAATAATTTTTTTCATTTTAAGTCAAGTTCTGTAAATAATTCTACTTTATTTTCTTCTACTTACTTACATAGTTATATGATATTTTAATATACAAGATATAAATTATTGGTGAAAAAAATCTTCAAGATTAATTAGTAATTCCAAACTTATCAAATTAGCTTTAATTATATTATTATGACATTTTATTTTTTTTATTTCAAAGACGTGTGGGATGTTCAGCATCTTACGTCGTCAGTCGGACTACTAATATTGCTACACAACACCACATCACTGTGCCTAGAGCTGAGTTGCCCTTTACAGTTTGGGAATGATGTGGGTGAGAGGTCTGATTGGTCTCTGTGACTCTCCTCGGTCATATGAGACCGGGACCTACGGCTTAAAGTGGATTCCGAACCACTACAAACATCCTTGGCACCACAGGGACTGGAACCCGAAACCTGTGGTACCGAGCACCAGCCACTCGGCCATCAGGGCCCTTAGATAGAAAACAAATCGTGGAAAATAATAATACTTCAATAAGAAAAATTCTTGTTCTAGGTTCTACGAATTTCAACGGTTTTAAGATTTTATTTATTATCAACAAAATTGATAGTTAAAAATATGTATATTTCACCCCTAAAATAATTCTTCCTTTTTTTAATTTTTTCATGAAGAATATGTGAGAAAAAAATCGAAAAATATTTTTTTCTCATCTTTTAATCAAACGACTAAACGAAACTTGAAATCATCCGGCGCCCGCCAGTCGAACTACCTGGGTGGAAGTTTTCCGGGTTTTCTCCCAGGCGATAGTAGTTCGCAATAGTTTCCCTAAAAGTCTTCCCGAAAGGAACTACCCTCCTTTTTAGTGACGCAGTGCCAATTCAGACTTCTACCTACGGATACTCCATCACAACAGAAACTGCCCATTTCATGGAATCTCTCCTGCATTCAGACACTGAGGAGACACACACACACACATAATCTCATGGAATGATGTCCTGAATGGCCGTGGCCGCTCTGCACCACAGGTTTCGCGAGACACTGATGGATTAGACAATCACACACCCGGTCCTAATAGGATCGAAGAGCGTTGCGGGGGCATTGTTGTTCCGCGTCCGTGGCTTATCTTCATAACCTATTAATGGCATCTTCTGTAATGATGTTTGCCAAAACAACAAAAAAGATAAATATACTTTTAAATACAATAAAATAATATATAAATTTGTATAATACATTCTTTGTTATATAATTATTTATAATTATAAAAAGCATTAAACTTGCCCTTAGCGAGTTATTAATGCCAATTGTTACCATTTTCATTTTAAATAAGGTAGTCTCAGTAGAATAGCATTAAACCTTTATTCGAACCATTAAGACGCTGTGCCTGTCAATTCAATGTTCTAAATGATGCGGGTCTCCACACAGTTGCCCAACAAGGAATTCAACAAACAGACAGTTAAATGAATTCTACCGGATATGACGCACATGATTCATGATGATAAATTACCACTTAACCACAAGTGCTTATTCTCATGTAGTGTGCACAAAGTAACTACTAGTTAGTAGTAGTAATAGTACTGTAGTAAATATCATTCCTGCCTTAAAGTGTATAATAAAATGAGTTTGTATCTTCTGTGATGACCTGATCTGATATTTAAAAACTTGATTATCTACAGAACTATTTAAATAGTTCAAAAGCTAATAAACTGTAAAATGCATAGTTAATAATAATTTTTATAATAAAAATTATGATTTTATTTAAAAGGGAGTGATACAATTTATGCTATTGGTACGTCATATTATGATATTGGTGTAATCATAGTTTATTGGTAGTGCAATCTAATTAAAATGCTGGAAGATGAGAGATCGATATTAATAGGAAGTGTATGCTACAGTCAATGTAATAAGAATCACGTGTAAAGCATTTGCCAAATGATCTTTGACCTTCTTGTCATGTACGTCATATCCGGTAGAAGAACTAAATTTGCCCGACTCGTGGCTCAGTAGCAACGTGTGCCACTGGTGAACATGAGGGCTGTGACTATGAGCTATTCCATCCTCTGATGGTTTTGTTGTAGGCAATCTTCAAAAAACGAGGAGACTCGATGGGTTTTGTGATGTTCAGTGTCTTGCCTCGTGAGTCGGACTACCTGGTGGGAGTTTTCCGGGTTTTCTCCCATAAGATTAAAAAATGCGGGGTTGTTCTCCTAAAAGTTCTCCCGGAATGTACTGCCCACCTTTTTCAGCGACACGGAGCCAAGTCAATACCATACCTCCATATCGAATCCCAATACAAGTCCATACCCCCATGTCGAAATACTTCCATACCTCCATTCCAAAACTCCATATCATAAATCGTGAGTTAGACTACCTGATGCGAGTTTTCCGGGTTTTCTCCCGTACGATATCCAGTAGAACTCATTTAACTGTCTGTCTGTCTGTTGGTCTGTCTTCTGCAAATGCAGGGTAGTTTTCCTTAAATAGTCACCGGAAGACACTGCCCTCCTTTTCACTTATATTGAGCCAAGTCAGACTTGTACGTACTGGTGCTCTACCATACCTAGAGGTGCTCTACCAAAACGGGTGCTCTACCATAACTGCTCATTTCTTTCCATCCATGAGTAGATTACTCATACTTACTCATTACTCATAAGATATATTCTTTCATATACAATAAATTAATATATAAAATATATAACTTTAGATAATATATTCTTTTGCTATATATTTATTAATAATTATAAAAATCATTAAACTTGTCCTTAGCAAGACACGAGAGTTATTAATGAAAACTGTAAAACATTTTCATTTTAAATAAGGTAGTCTCATTAGATATAGCATTCAACATTAATTCGAACCATTAAGACTCTGTGTCTGTCAATTCAATGTTCTAAATGATGCCGTTCTCCACACAGTTGTCCAACAAGGAATCCAACCAACAGACAGACAGTTAAATGAGTTCTACTGGATATGATGCACATGATTCATTATGATAAATTACCACTTAACCACAAGTACCTATTCTCATGTAGTGTGCACAAAGTAACTACTAGTTAGTAGTAGTAATAGTACTGCAGTTAATATCATTCCTGCCTTAAAGTGTATAATAAAATGAGTTTGTATCTTATGTGATGACCATATTTAAAAACTTGATTATCATTATTTAAATTATTCCAAAGCTAATAAAGTGTAAAATAATTTTCATAATAAAAATTATTTTACACTGAATTTATTTAAAAAAAAAGGAAGTGATACACTTTATGTTATTGTTAAGTCCTACTATGGGGCCTGATGATCGAGTGAGTAGCGCTCGGTGCCATAGGTTTCCGGTTTCGAGTCCCGGCATGCCATTTTGCGAATAGTTTCACGCAAACGACGCGTAACACTCAAATATTCCTTGTTGAAGGTTTGGCCCGGCGGAAGGAATTCATAATGCACCACAGTCCGGTAATCGAAGAAAACAATCAACATGACCTTGACTTTTGAGCGACTTTGGCGTGCTCTTTTCGGTTCTTCTTCTCCTTTGTCATGATATTCGCTCGATTGATCGGTTTTTTCTGGGTCGTAAGCATAAATCCAAGTCTCATCTCCAGTTATAATGCATTTTTAGTCTTGATAGTCAGAAAGCATTGTTTCACTCACTTCAACGCGACTATGTTTTGCCAAAAATTCAGTGTTTTCGGTACCAATCGAGATTTGACGCGCTTGAGGCCCATTGCACAGCCGGGATTCGAACCTGTATTACCGAGCGCTATTCACTCGGCCGTCAGGCCCTTTATATAGTCATACTTAATGATAAAAAAACGATTTTAGAAGTGAAAAAAAACTTTTTTTTTCCTAATGCAGCTGGCAAATACTTAGACAGTTGTCTTTTTATGCCTTAAGGCAAGCGCTGCACGGACGTGACATACTTAGCACTACCGAGGAGGTACGTGTTGCTTGAAGATAAGCTACGGACGCGGAGTAACGATACCTCCGCATCTCTCTACAATCATTTTAGACCGGGACCTACTACGGTTTTAAGTGGTTTCCGAACAACTACAAACATCCATGGCACTGCTGGGACTAGAACCCGAAACCTGTGATACCGAGCACCAGAGCGCTAGCCACTCGGCCATTCAGGCCCCCTGTTTGCAAGTTTTTCCTCTAAATTTTTTTCCAGTTATCGCCGATTGTCTCCCAGACCTTTCCTTTGGTGTTACATAATAATTCAATATAATGTCACTTGCGTCCGTGACAATCTTAAATCATACGTGCCACCTGATTGGTGTTAAATGAGTAACGAATAGAGGATATGCCTAACTTGGCCCAGAAAAAAAATTAATAATAATTTTCTGCAATTTGATTTTTAAGAAATTAAAAAATTTGCAATCGTTTAATGTAATGAGCTGAATGTAAAGAAAAAAAGGTTTTAATTAACATTGTTAGTAGATTTCATGACAGGAGTTGTTTTCGTTTTACGGGGTGAGGTTTTCAGCCTTACGCCCAACGTTTTACAGTCATTTTAGACCGGGATCTATGGTTTAAAAGTGGATTCGAACCACTACAAACATTCATGGCACCACCGGGATTCGCACCCGAAGCCTGTAGCACCGAACGCCAGAGCACTAGTCACTCGGCCATCAGGGTGGACTGAAGGCCAATTGGATAGTGCTCTGGATTTTGGTATCACATGCTTAAGGATCGAACCTGACTGTGGCATGGATGTTTGTTGGTGGTTCTGAATCCACGTTAAACTGTAAACAAATCAAAAACAAAGCGAAAACCAAACTTTGGCCATCAGGTCCTTAAAATAGTCATATTTAATGATAAACGTTTTTAAACGATTTTTTTAGAATTGGTGAAAAAAGTATCACAAGGAATATTTTACATTTGTAGAAAAATTCCCAATCGTGGCATTTTAAGATTCTATGCATAAAACAAATAAATATTTTTCTTTAAAGCAATTATTTTTATGCATTATTTTTGTACATTCAAATTGATACCATATTATATTTTTTTTAAGACTTTTTATGTACTATTAAATGTGGTTTCATTCTTCATTTTTAAATTCAATTTTAATTTTGCATCAAATACGAGTAACTCTCCTAAACAAACAATGAATGGTAAATACTCAAAATAACATTAACCATTCGTTGAAATTTGTTCCCACAGTGACCCAAACATTCCCTTCCAACCACAAGTTCCGATCGGAGACAAAACATTCTTTTTCCCCCAAAACTTCCCCGCATGCCCGAAAATCTGACCAATCAGAGTCGCTTCCGAAACCCAAAGGCTTACGCCAGGTGAACCCTGAACGCCCAACAGCCTTCGCTCAACGCTCTACAGTCATATTAGACCGGGACCTACAATTTAAAGTGGATTCCGAACCTGTACAAACATCCATGGGACTGCCGAGATTCGAACCCAAAGTCTGTAGCACCGAGCGCCAGAGTCACTCTGCCATTAGGCCCTAAAATAGTCATACTTAATGATAAATTAAACGATTTTAGAATTGGTGAAAAAAGTTTTTTTTTTTCTAATGCCGTTGGCAAATACTTAGACCGTGATCTTTTATTTGCCATAATCATGGGCTGCACCGACGTTACTCATTTAGCACTACCCAGGAGGTGCTTGTAGATAAGCTACTGACGCGAAGTAACACTACCTGCGCAGCTCTCTACGATCCTGTTAGGCAGGCACCTACGGTTTAAAGTGGATTCCGAACCACTATAAACATTCATGGCATCATCGGGACTCGAACCCGAAATCTGTGGTACCGAGCTCCAGAGCGCTAGCCGCTTTCCATCAGGGTGGCCTTATGGCCTTTGGTAAAACATGCTTCAGGTTCGAATCCTGGTTGTGGTATGGATGTTCGTTGGTGGTTCGGAATCCACGTTAAAGCCTAAAACGTGCAAAATTGATCGTCGTAGAGCAACAAACCAAACAAAATCAAACCTCGGTCATCGAGGTCTTTAAAATAGTTATATTTAATGATAAATTAAACGATTTTAGAATTGGTGGAAAAAAAAATATCATGAAAAATATTTTACATTTGCAGACAAATTCCCAATCGTGGCATTTTATGATTCTATGCATAAAACAAATAAATATTTTTCTTTAAAATAAATTTTTATTCGTTTTTATGCATTACTTTTGTACATTCACGTTAATACCACATTATATTTTTTTTTTTAAACTTTTTTTTTTTTGCACTATTAAATGTGGTTTTATTTTTCATTTTTCCAAACAAAAAGTAAAAAATTCTCAAATAAACATAACATGAACCATTCGTTAAAATTTGTTCCCAGAGCGACCCAAACATTCCCTACCAACCACAGGTTCCGACCGGAGACAAAACATCTTTTTCCCCAAGAACTACCCCGCATGCCCGAAAATCTGGCCAATCAGAGCCTCTTCCGAAACCGGAGGCTTGAGTCAGGTGAATCGCGAACCGCCACAGTTGCCCAAAACGGCGTAAAGCGCGTAGAATAGAGTTTTCTTAAACTCCTTTTTTAACTCTACTGTGTTGCTGCGCTCGCTTTTGTAAAACTTGAAAGCATCAAAAATAAATAAATACCCCACCCTGCCTGTAAAAACCATCGATCCTTGGTGATGTAAAGTTTTCAACCAATTTCTGTTGATATTTAACATGTGTTGACTTGATGGATTAAATACCTATATCTTCGATTATGTGTTTTTGATCATGATATGAGTTTGTTTTAATATCTTTAACTGATTCGTTTATTGGAAGATTTCATAACCATGTTAAAGATACCTCGTTCGAAGAGCTTTCAGTTAGTTTAAAATCTGGAACAAATCAAGAAAAACTGATTGGATTAAAACTGAATCTATATATTTCACACAAGCACAAAAGGACCAATTAGAGTTTCGAATATATAAAAATTTGGAAGTTTAGTTTGTATATTATTGGTTTTTAAAAAATTGCTACTAAATTTTAAACATATCGTGAAATTAAATTATTTTTGGATTACCGAGCTTATGACCGAATTACAAAAGCGATTACTTCCAGAGCCATTTTGAGAAAAATTGTGTTTGACTGATTGATTTTGAGATATTCGACAAAACAATTATGAAAGATGACGTGTTTTTGTGTAGTGTGCGTTAAAATGTGTATTAAGAAAATCTAACGAAAGAAATAACTACTGAAAGCTCTGATTTGGAGGATATTTCATACAAGGTAAGTACTGATTTTTGTCGTTTCAGAAATAGATTAGAATAGTAAAGAGTTTTTTTTTTTCGCTAAAAGTTCTATTTTTATTGATTTTCAAAAGTTCTATTAAGTACAAAAAAAAAAAAAAATTATGTGTGTATAAAACAACATGATAACGAATGTTTTATTTTTTATATTATTAATGTTCAAAAAAAGAATATGCTAGTAAAAAGTTAAAAATAAATAAATTGTACAGCAATAATTAAATTATATTAAAACAATGTAAACTTAATATATATTAAAAATGTAAACAGTTTTAAAAGTTCTATGAAGAATAAAAAAATTATATGGAATTAATGAAGTATGTTTAAAATATCCGTAAACGAATATGATGAATTAATTTTTTATAGTATTGATGTTGAAAAAGAATATGTTAGTAAAAAAGTTAAATAATAAATTATACAACAATAATATATATTTAAAATAATGTAAGCGCAGCATATATTAAAAATGTAAACAGTTTTAGATTTATGATCTAGAATTGTTATAAATTTCGTTCGCCTTTATATGGAAATAGTTTAAAAAAATTTAAATGCGTTTTTAATTAAGTTTTTGTTTATGCTCTTCCAATTAAACAAATAAATTAACAAAACTTATTTGTTTAGTTGGAATTTGCAAATTTACATTTTGAATTAATAAATATATACAAGCAATATATCAATAAAATTTATTAAAACATTTTCGTATATAATTAAATTTTGATTTAGGATTTCTAAACTTTTAATCGGAATTTAATATTAAGAATTTTTCGAATTTATCAACAACAAAAAATTTCTACTTACAATAAGCATAGATAATTTAACTGAATATGAATGGAAAATTTTGTTTATAATCTATTAACCAAAATGCATGGTAAAAAAGAATTTGTTTGATTTTTAAAATATAATTTGGTTCAGTAGTTATGGTAAATAATGTAAACAGTTTTAGATTTATGATATAACTCGATACATTTTTTAAACGGAGAGTTATAAATTTGTAATGTAATATTTTTTAAAAATTAAATTTTTTTTTTTATTTTAAATTGACTTAAGTTTGAGATCTAATCTCACTGATTGGCTGTTTTATCTTGAATTACCCAATATTTATTTAAAAAAGTGTCTCAAAATTTTTTGTTAATATAAAAACTTTTATCATATCTGTTTATTGATATTGTGACAATCTTACTGCAAAATAATATACATTACTTTTTTTTTTTTTGAAAATCGCCTAAATCAATTTATTTTAAAATCAGATATGTAGTGATTGAATAAAAAATATTAAATAAAGATATGTTTAATACTTTTGAATTCCGTAATTTGAAATTTTTTTTTCGAATTTTCGTTTATTAATTGGTTAAATTAAAGTATTAAATTAAAAAAAATTTTTGAAAGGAAGTAAGAATATTAAAGCAATTAACATCGTTATCATATTTTAATTAAATTAATCATTATTTAGTGAAACAATCGCATTTTGTTCATTTTAATACTATCACATTTAAAAGTTGGACAATTGAAATGTATGGATATTTATGATTAAAAAATAGTTTTATAAAATCAAAATATTTTTTATAGTATTTCTAAATTAATTGAATATAGACTAACAACCTATATTAATGCATTTCTCGTAATTTAAATAAAATTCAATTTTGAAATCTTATTGAAAAATTAAACTTAAAATTTATTTAAAAAAATTTGTATAATTATTTAAGAAGTAATTTTGCAGCAAAATGAAATTGATAAATGAATTTTATGGTTATTTTATGGTTAAATATTAAAAAAATCGATAAATAAATCTACTTATGGATTTAAATATATGTTGCATGTGTTTTAGATTATAAAAATTTTATCAAAAAAAATCTTACTTTTTATGATATGTATTTAAATTTAATTTCTAATATGTATTTAAAAAATAAAGCCAATTGTTTTTTAAAATTTTATCAAAAAAAAAAAAAAATTTTGTAATACAACTAAAATGTTTCAACTATCACTATATCGAATTTTTAGACGATGGACTATTTAAAAATGAATGTAATTATTAAATGTTTTTAGAAATAATTAAATGATTAATTAAAATAATTAAATCTCTTTAAAATTAATGTTATTTATTATACAGAAATTTCAGATGAAAAAAAAAAAAAAAAAAAAGCTTACGCTCAATAACAACAATATTTACTGAATCCAATTATGTCTAAATAAATATATTATGAAATTAAATATCCAATAAACAAATTAATTACTATTTTCTTTTATTTAAGAAAATATAGGAAATCTTATTTAAAGAAAAAAGTCCGTTTAAAGGAAAAAAAATTTTCTTGTGTAAAGATGGAACATTGTGCAAAGCGAAATTTTTGGGTGGACATTTTATTCAGTTTAATCTACGAATTTCATATTATGGTTTCAGAAATAAATTTCAAAGATAAATAAAGTATTCATTTTTAAAAATGTTATTTTATAATGTAGCACGAATGTAAATTTATTTTCTTTATTTCAAGGTTCAATTTAATTTTAGAAATTCCAGAACAGAAATGAAATTGTAAAATTCAAATACTAATTTGTTTTTTATTGCAACACTTTTTCATTAAAGTAATTTCTTTTGGACATTTTATTTTTACGTGTTTCATTCAGAAAACTGAAGAAAAATAAAATAAAAAGAAATAGTTTTATTTCATGGTCTTTATAAAAAAAAAAAAAAAAATGTTTTTCTAATAGTTTTAAATTGTGATTATTATTATTTATGTATCAGTCAAAAAGAGCAAATATATAAAATATGTATTAAATGAAAATTTACCAACCACATTTTTATAACAGTAATAAAAATTAATAATTTTTAATAAAAATTTCATTAATAATTTTTAATTGTTGAATTTTAGGTAAAAATTTCATTAATAATTTATAATTGAGATTAATAACTAAAAAAAAATCATTAATAATTTTTAATTGATGTTGTTAATTTTTAATAAAAAAAATCATTAATAATTTTTAATTGCTATTTATAATTTTTAATAAAAATTTCATTAATAATTTATATTTGACATTAATAAATTTTAATAAGAATTTCATTAATAATTTTTAATTGACAGTAATTTTTAATTGACTTTTTAAGAGTAACTGCTTTAATGATTTAGCTAAAATTCTGTGTACAAATTATCGAATAAATTTAATTGAAAAAAAACTACATCACGTTATGGCCAACTGTAATAATATTTTTTAATAACACATTCGAATCCATTGTAAGTAATTTATTCTGATTTATGCACATTTTAAAAGTTATACCATTATAATTAAATTGCATTTTTATAGATTGTCATTATCTGTTTTGCAAGCTTTGTTGTTGTTCAAATGCTTTATGCTAAATACGATCAATATTGTTGAAATTATTCTAATTTATTTTAATCGTGGTAAAAATTACAATAACCATTTATCAATGATTTTTTTCTAGCGAATAATTAATAATAATTAACTCTCAACAGAATGTAAGAATTATAATTACAATTCTAAAAATTGTGTTTACTTTCTTTATGCAATTAAGTATGCAAAAACTGAACAACAAATATTGCTAAATTAAAATCTATGATGGCTGCAATTTCGTTTGCATATAAATGAAGCAATTCAATCTCTTACATTATCATAAATTGCGCCTTGCAAACTTTTTTTTTTGTGAACAGTCATAGAAATAAATGCACTTGAATAACTCCTAAGTTTTATTATGAATTACAAATACCTCTCAAAGTTTTCATATTTCCACTTCAGAACATTCGCCCACTAATAGTTATGAACAAAACGTGTTGATTTAACAGTCGGCACGACTTAGGAACGAATGAAACGTGATTCTATAACGAAATTGGTTATTTTACTAATGGGTTTGTGATGTAATCAAATCTCACTGCTGTACTTGGGATATTCGAGTGTGTATTGTACTGTAGTAATGCATTTTTTTATTTGCATACTGTAAGTACAATCTCACCAGAGAAATGATCTTTGAAAATTAATTCGTTTAAAGGAGTTTGAGTGTTAATTTTGAAAGGATTATAAATTAGATGCATTACATGCATAAAATCTCTGATCGGATTATACTTGTTTGAATAGTTAAACATACTTAAATATCATGCTAATCCTTATTAAAAAATAATCAGAATTATTTAATTTATTATCTCTTTTAAGGGTGATAAAGTAATAAAATATACATAAATGTAAAATATATATATATATAATATATAAAAATATTTTATAAATATATAGTAAAAAAAATTTATAATACGTATTATAATAAAATAATAAAATATAATTGAGGTATAAAAATTTTGATTAAAATTATTTAAATAAATATTTAATTAATAAAAGCTGTTTTTTTATTTTATATTAAAGTACATATAAAAATCATTTGGACCTTGAGTTATATATTTACAAGTTATTAATTTAAATAAATAAATAAAATAAATAAATTAATGAATTTAAATGTTATTTAAGTAATATAATAAAACAGTGAATGAAATAATAAAAAAAATTTATTTAATTATAAATAAATTGTTTTATAATAATTAAAAGTTTTTACTACTGGATCTAATGCAAATTGATTAAAATTTAGTTTAGGTAATTATAAAGTTAAATATCTTTACTACTTTGTAATTATATTACAAATTGTAGAATAATTTCCATGAAGGATTATTTTGTTAATTTATTAAAAATATTTATATAAAACGGATTATGCATTTAAATTAAGATTTTTTAACAGCATTTATATTAACTGATAAAAATTTATGAAATCTGAATAAAGATTTTCTGAAAACTTTTTGCGCTATGTAGATTAATATACTGATTATCCATTGCAATTTCATTGAATAATATATACATAGGTTAAAATACTTCAAAAGTTACAATATTGGAAAATGCGTAACTCATTCACCATGGAAACAAATACATTTGATCCGCTTAAAATAATAAGAAGAAATTTAATATCGAATAAAGGTTTTTATTTGAATTCAGTTTAGAATTTTTATATATTGGTTTCATTTCTTAGATCAAATTCCTTTACTGCATGAGTTAGTTTAATATTTATTTAATAATAAAATATTTTTAAAAAATGTGAACAATTTCATTTATTTAAAATTAAAATTAAAAGGATTTAAATTAATTAATTACTTACTTAGATTTGCACGAGAAATTTAATTAATAACATTTGGGTTCAATACTCAAATGAAAACCTATAGGTCGTATATCAAATATTAATAACTTATAAGATTTATAGTCGTATATTTTTTGGCGAAGTATATAAAATAATTAATAACGTACGTAATTATAAAAGAATTCAAATATTTTTCGTCTTATTTAAATCTTGAATTTTGTTGAATATTTGTGAATCACATTCAAACTCCTTTAAAAATTTTTATAAAATGTTAACAACAATTCGTCTTAAAATATTTAATACCATTGACATTAAAAGCAAAAAATTAAGTTGATCTGAAACTGTAAATTATAATATATAATATTAGCTAACGAAAAAGGAAACAATTTATTTCGTTTTAAACAATATTCATCAATTTTTGATGACTGTCCCATGTGATTGCTTTAAGGAATTAATTTTAATTAATGTTTTGCCCTTTTACACCCCCACACACAAATTATATATATATATATATATATATAATGTTTATGTTTATAATAAGATTGTATGCATAACGTAATAGTTATACTTAATTTATGCACAACTGAGAATTGTATATACAGGAAATTTCTATTGTATAGCAATATTGCTATACAATAAAAATTTCAATACAATAACATTTAATTAATTTTCTGTAATAACAATTTTTAATTAAAGATTAATTAGTAATATTTTTTGCTCATTAATTTGATGTACGAGTTTTTAGGGCTTGATCGTTAAAGCTATGCTATGTCTCGCTTTTCTCACTATTCTATATTCTAAAATCCTATGAAAGAATAATGTTTTTTAGAAATCGCACTCAAGCAATACAAGAGCCACATACAGTCTTGAGGGGGAAGGAACGCATTACAACAATTAATGTAACGTGTAGTCGTGTATTCAAAATTTTCAAGTAGTTCATGATATGGTGGATCACTAATCATTGGTTCACCAAATTTTTATCTCTCACGCTTCCTCATAACTGTAAAAAAAATCTCTCACGCTCTTACTGCGTTTTTATCATTAAATATTCAATTGGTCGAAACATTTTATTTACTTAATATTATGTACCCAACATATGAATGGCAAGAATTTTGAACTGAAAATTTTAGTCTGCAAAAACATTACGAATTTATATTTATCTATGTATGGACTGGAATATAACGTTAAATACTGAATATTTTATTATCTATGAAATGGGTGAGTGTGCTTAATTTTTTTTATTTATTAGTGATCGGAAAATAATTCTTTAAAAATAATATTTGGTTTGACAGTAGTGAGATAATATTCATATTTCTTTAACGATTTAAAATTTAAAACCAAGAATTCTTTAGAAAAAAATTACATATTATTTAATGTTTATTTTTTATTTATTTATTTATGGAAGCGTTTTGAAGAGTTCATGTTGTTCTTTTCATTAACAAATATCTTATCTTCTAAGTTTTCAACGAATTATAGAAACACTGAATAAAAATTTTTTAAATACGTTTGAGCATACTTTTCTATTAATCTAGGGAAGAAGCATATTCCATGTCTTAAAATTTATTCAAACTCCAAAGAGTTAAAAAATATTTTTTTTGCATAATATTTTGCATTATGATAAACCGAATAACATATGATAAATCAATTATAATATATTTATGTGTAAAAAAAATATCGCTCCCTCTTCAACATATCTGAGCAATAACTGTGAGATAATTCTCCCAAGAATAATCTCACAGTTTGAGAACCACTGAAAGGAAATAGTCAAACATGCGTCTTTCTGCTATCTTCAGCTGCTGCTTTGTTTTGACTTATTTCAGTGTTGTGTCTTATGTGCACATGTGTGTTTTTATTTAAGCAAACTATTCATTTGCTTATCAGACTTTATGGAATGATGACGTCTATGTCTTCAATTAAAGTTATTTTCACATGGTGTCATTGTTTGACATTTTGGTGTAGAACTTATAAGAGACGACATAAATATTAAAAAAAATGAAAAACTGACTGCATTGCAAAATTTATTTCATGGAAGTGCTTTTAATTAGTTTTTAGTTGACGTATTTTTTGAAACTATTTAGCCCCCTGGGGGGCTCCATCTCCGATATGATAGGGTAAATACAGTTGAACCAATGAAAACTGCCCAGAATATATTTAGAAATATAATAAAAATTACTTACAATCATAAACAAATAAAAAAAAATTATTTAAAAATTTAATAAAAATTTTGCGCGGAAGTTTTAAATTATAATTGGGAACGTAAGAGTCTATCTCCTGGATTGCAGTATTTTCATGATTAATAAGCGTGTAAAAAATTTAATGGAGATGTGTGTAAGAAAAATCTTTTCCTTATAGATATCAGTTGCGCATGAACCATTTGGCAGAGGTAATATGGCGGATAGTGATATTTTTGTAAAATTTCAAGAGTTTTTAAATTAGATTTAGCTGCATAGGACCAGATCGGGCGAGTTTACATGAGAATTCAGCGAAGCATAGCAGTATAAAGAAGAATTTTACTATCCCTGGTCATGTTAGAATTTCTATTTATAAGTGGGTGGTTTTTCTGAAGGCAATACAAAATTTAGTTTTGTACTGTGTACAGAAAATTTTTTGTTTTCAGTAATTAATACTGATCCAGAATAACTCCTAAATATTTAGTTTGATTCTTCCAAGGGATAATACTATTGTTGATCATAATCACAGGTTTTTGCATTTATTTCCAATAGAGAAAAAGAACGGCTTCTGACCTATTTACATTTAAAGAACTATTTATTGAAACAGTTATTATTTAGTTGATTTATTTATACCATATGTAATTCAAATGCCCCAAGTTTATTTGCTTCCGTTCTTTAAGATAGAATAAACTTCACATTTCAAGACTAAATGATGTCTAAATTTAAAACTCCTTCGTCATGATATCTTTTATTTATCTTTGATTCTTTTTTATGCTACTGAACAATATATGTACTTCCTTTGGCTGTGAGGCGGTGGCGCCTTACCATTTATTGAATGACCGCCAAATCGACACTTTGAAAGAAAATTCTTGTTTGTATTAAGGGCTGGTCAATTACAAAAGGAGCCATCAGAAAGAAACGTAAATTGAATCAATTTTGTCTGGAACTTCACTCGCTCAGATTGTACCAAACATAGTGATTTTCTTAAAAATACTTACTTATCTCACGTTTTCAAGATTATCTAATTGGGACAGTTGTATTGTTGTTGTTTCCAAACGGCGGTCACTTTTATTTGAAAACAATTAATCATTTTTGGTTTAAGAAGTACCATAAATACCGAAGAATAAATGTACATACATACTGAAGAATAAATGTAAAAAATTCTTTAAAAGCGAGAATTTATTAAGAAAGCTGAAATCAATATTTTATACATGATTTTATGTAGTTAAAATAAAAATAAAACAAATTCTATTTTTTAAAAATAAAAATAATTTCACTTTTAATTTGGCTGTATTTTTGTCTTGTAATTCTAATTCTAAAAATGTACATTTGATGGAATATTCACACATTCATTGTTTTTTTACAAAAATTGTTTACCAGTTTTAAATGACACATAATTAACGTTATCCTTTTCTTTTCTCCACATTTCACGCCGTACTATGACTATATAGCCCCTAGGATTATGTAGCCCTCTACCAGCTAGAAAAGTGAGGTTGGAACTTTGGTGGGCCTCGTGCATACAAAAGCAGCCCACCGACCAGCCTTTTAAGAATTTTAAGGACAGATTTTTAAAGAATAACTGCCTCGTACTTTTGCATTTCGTATGGGAGAAATCCCGGAGAACTCCATCAGGCAACCGAACTATCAATTCGAACACATTATCACAACCGCCATCGAAACTCCTCGTTTCTGAAAAACAGTGACTACAGCCATGCTCCATCCAGTTTCAAACCTCAGCCTTCCTGTATGCTAGTTGCGAACGTTGTCATGGGCCACGAATCGGACACATGTTAACCACAACTAAAAGCTATTTGGAGATTTGCATCTATTATATAAACTCAATTCTTCAACCAAATTTCGGATTTATCATACTTATTCATTGAAGATTGAAATTTTTGCTCGATGTAAATAATGATTTCAAATTTTGTATATTTTGGTAGACAGATACGAAAATATCAGTTATGTAGCAGATTCAGCGTTAATCAAATTGCACCTTGTGGAGGTGGCTGTTTCAGCATCACCCCTACTGCACTATCATAATTTGAAATGGACGTCTGCGAAATTGTCACCAGGGGTTTCGAATTCACCTTCCTATTAGGGGGACTAACAGAAAGACATCCTGATGTACAAATTTATCCAAATTATAAACCTGAGTGCTTTTGATTTAATTTCTCTTATTTGGTTTAGAACCTAGCCCTGACAGTTCAAGAATCGTAATCGGCTTCATCTAGCTGAAATGAATTAAAAATATCTGACATTGTCACTTTTATGCCATTTCTTAGAAATCTATTAACTAAAAAATTCACAGAAATCAGCTGTTACTAATGGCGATATTCTTTGATTAAATAAACAAAACACAAGATGAATAGAATGACTTTTAATATCAATATGGATAATTTATATAATACCGGAAATATCGTTATTAAAAAACGATACATATAATATCTATAATATCATTATTAAAAACGATACATATAATATCGATAATATCGTTATTAAAAACATTTGAGCATAGAAATTCTTAATGCTTTATTATAATTAATGTGTTTTTAAAGATTTTTATTATATAAAAATAGCATAATATCGATAATATATCGTAATCGTAATATATATATATCGATAATATCATTTTTAATAACGATATTATCGATATTATATTAAATTGATTAAATCCATATGTAATGATTTATAATTTCTTGTAGTGAATTATTACACACATATAGTTAAAAAATTTTCATGCTAAACCTAATTTATCCTTAGAAATTTAAATTTCCTTCCTAAATTGAAAAATTTTATTTCTTATTATGATAACAAAAAAAAAAATTTTACATTCGTCTGTGTAATTTTTATTTTAAAATTATAAAAATAATAAATAAAAATCCTTAACTTAAAAATAGAAATAGATTAATTCTAATAAAAAATTTGAAGAATTTCTCTTCGTAAACGTTTTTGAAGACATTTTTTAGATGGTTTCTGATGATATAAATTAATAAAATGATTGAAAGTAAAAAAAGTATTTAATTAAATCTCTATAGCAAGGAACAGGTACATGCAAAATCAATAAATCTATTCATTTTATAATTTTTGAAATATTTTACATATTATACATTTATGATTGTGCATTATTTTGAGATATTTTAAAAAGAGAAAAATAAATCCTTTTTAATATAAATTTGAAGAGCTTTTTATATAAAAGATAAATATTTATTTTATAGTTTTTCTTTTCATGTACTTAGAAAATAAATATTTTAGTTGCTATCACTAGCAAAATATTTACTCTCACAAAAATACATTACTTCAAAATCCTGTTTATTAAAGAGCACAAAATAGCACATAAAAGTACAAAAAATATTAAATGAATTTTTTTCTCCAGATATTAATATATTGAATAAAAGTGATTAAATATTTCTTTGATTATATATTACTAACACTTCGCATAAATGCAAAGCTGACGATTTAATAATAATATAGAATAAAGATAATACACTTGAAAACGAATTTTAAAGAGTTATGAATCGAAAAGATATTATTATTATTAAGTTTATTACATTTCAAGAGCGTAGAGAAATAATTTATTATTAAGTACTTTTGAAAATACTTTTCTTATAATTACATTATTGTTAAGCACTTATTAATTAATAAATAAATATAACTTAATTCAAGAGAGAAAATACAAAAAAATGTATAACAATATATATGTTTTTTATTTAGAAAAATAATTTTGCTTAATTTGTTCACAAAATTTAGAATATATAAAAATACATAAAATAAGTATATTTCATCAGGTATAATAAAAAAATATAAGTAAATTATCAAGTTTAATACATTACGTCATTTTAACATGGGTTATTCAATAAATCTTTTCAGGTAAAATCTTCTTAATTAAAGAAAAAAATTCTTTTTTATTGTGTTTTATTCATTTTATATCAACGGAAATTCTTCAATATATATAAAAAAGTAAATAATAATAATAATAATAATAATAATTAGTATATAAAAATTATTCCACAAATTGATTCCGTTAGGAGATAAGAAAAAAAGTATTTAAAAAATTCAGGGCACGATGCTTTATTCAAAATTTTGTGAATTTAAAATATTAAAAATATGTGTTAAACTAATTCATCGAATTTATGTTAAACTTAATTAAATTATGTTTTATAATAATTAATAAACTAATTTAATAATTATTAATTTATTTTAAACTTAATTTAAAATAAATTTATGCTAAAAAGTCTGTTTTCAAATTAAAAACGACTACAAACGATTAATTATTTGAAAAAATTTTTTTGAATAATTAATAATTTGTCATGATATTTTGTAAGATTTATAAATTCTTAAGATTGGGACATGTACAATCTAATATTGCACTATTTACAAAGTAAATATGTTCTTACATTGGATAAATGTTATTAGTTTAACACATGAACACTTGTTTTGAATTTTATACTAAGCAAAGGCAAAATTTTATTTTTATTTAGAATTATTTTATATTAAAAACTTTTTATTAGAATTATCTTTTTTAATAATTTCAAACTAAAAATAAAATCACCTCCCACACTAGAGAAATACGTGTTTCAGTCTCCAAAATGTATATTTTTACTTTTATTTCATTATCCAAAATTTTTTTTAATGTTCGTACAATAAAAAAAATGATTAAATGCATTTTCCAATATATAAATGGAGAGTTATGTTATTACCTTTATAGAATTAAAAAGGGTGTTTCAGAAACATTTATTTTAAAAACTTTTAATTTTTTTATCTCATCCTTTTTTTGGTATTTTATAATGTGGTGGAATAACTCAGTGGAATAAAAATTCCACTAATGTTAGTATAATAATTTTTTTAACATTTTAAAATAAATGGTAAGGCTAAATTTATGACTTAATGTCGGTACATAAGGTTAATTTTTTGTTTTTAAAAAAAATGATTAACATTTTACAAAATAAATTTTCACGTTTTGTTAAAAATATATATACATAAGATGCAAATAAATTTATTAAGTATTTGTCACTGTAATTCAAAAAGTACTCCATAGGAATACTCTTTTCGAATTAATTTGTTGCAGTGACTTTATTAATTATGAAAGACCTTTGAAATTATGAGTCTATAAATAATAATTATAATATATATGTATATACTTATATATACATATATATATATATATATATATATATATATATATATATATATATATATAGCAAGATGACTACAAACGATTGATTAATTTTTAAACTTTTTGAATAATATAGCAGTGTCTTTCAGTATCTGACTAAAAATGTTTATTTTCAAGTATTTTTGAAAATTTCATTAAAAAATTTTTTATCTTCAAACAAAAATTTTCAATTTTTTGAAAATGACTAATAAAAGGTTAATTATTAAAAAAAATTTTATCTACTAAACAAAAATTAAAAAAAAATTTATTTTTAAAAATGAATAAAAATAAATTAGAACTATTTTAATTTATACCAAGAATGAATTTTTTAATAAATAATTCAAAAATTTTAATAAATGAATTTATTTTAATAAATGAACTGAAAATAAAATTTTAATAAATGAATTGAAAAAGTAAAATTTTAATAAATGAATTAAAAAAATAAAAATAAATTTATTTTAATAAATCAATTAAAAATTTACTGTAATAAGATTTATCGCTCAACAAATAATTTTTTAAATCTGTTCAATTTTATATTAATTTGCATAAACTATTAAATAACCTCTTTGTATCTTATAAAAATCGATTTAAAACTTCTTACAACAAATGAATTTCCTGGATGTAACATCATTTATTTATTTAAGAAAAAATTAGAATCATAGCATTAACAGTCGAACTGAAATTCTAATGATCGTATCAAATAAACTGTGACAATTGTTGGAACCCAATTACCCGTACTCAATCGCAATCTGTTCGTGAAATCTAATTGGTGATCGAGAGAGACATTGTTCCTTTTAGAAGAATTTAGAAACTATTAGACGAGCTAATTAAGAACCCATCAAAAGTATTAATTACTTCCCTTAGCTGCATGTTTTGAATGGAACTTTCTGATTTAATCTAAATGTAAAAGGAAGGTAGAAGAGGCATTATAAGCTGTTCAACAATCCACCCTAGATTTACGGAAATGATCACGAGTTGTTTATTATTATTTTCATCATATATAGAAATTAATGAAACTCATTATAATCATTAGTCTTGATAATAGTTTATATGTTCGAAACGTTTGCAAATTGCTGAAAACAATAAGGGGATATTATGATTTTGGATATAAACTGCTGATGAGGAAATGTTTTGGTGTCTGATATGATGTATAGGAGTTGAGGATATGAGAAAAAGAAGATGAAACATTGAATAAATAAATTTTATTGATGATATTTGTTGGTAGTTTAAAAGAATGCACATATTCGTGCTTATTTTACAAACAAACAAACAAGCAAATGTGATTACTCGGATACAAATAAATTTCAGTGAGGGGGGTATGGTCTGCCTTGATGCAGAAAGCAATGTTGCATATCTACGAGACATGGAATCAATAAAGTTACTGGGGATTCTCCCAACCATTCGTTGAGAGAGATTTCCAACTGTTGAATTGTATCGGGGAAGGGGAGGTGGTTATAAGCGACTAGCAATTTTTCTCTCTAGAATGTCCTAAGTATATTCAAATGATTCTGTGTCTGGAGAATATGCTGTCATATCCATTAGAAGAGTTCGTTCGAAAAGGAAAGGAAGTTGAAAAGGAAATTGCCCACAAACTGAGTACAACTTGGCCTGGCGTTACAATTCATGAACATGAATTAATCCCAGAATGCCGCAGCGTAAAGGACTACAATATGTCTGGAGATCTCATCCCAACATCGCTGAGGCGTTAGTGTTTCGTTCCTGATAATGTTTAAGTCCATGCTGTCATTGATAGACATACCGCCCAAACCCTGACTCCACCTCCGTGAAATCAGACACTTTCACGCAGAAATGAAGTATTCCATGTACCAGGTTCTGTCCAGATGAGAATCCGCCTATTGCCAAGTTATACACTAAAGCGGGACTCATCAGTTAAGAGTATTTACCCTACTTATCTGTCCTCATCTGAGATGTCCTGTGCCCACCTTCTGCTGGCACAATATTTTATATCTGCGAGTATACAAACCCACACGGCGAAGCGGTTTCGAATAATTTGAGTCGAAACTCTGGTACCAATAGCCGTCTAAAGATTCTGTTTCAAGAAAGTGGCGCTCATAGTGCGGTTTCTTCTGGCCGTTAGTGTAAATAATAATTTCATTTTGTTTTTTAATGCCCTATCTTATCCTATATTGTTACCATTACTTACCGCTGAAGGCATAGTCAGCAGTAAAGTTTTAATTTTGAAAATTTATTCTAGGGGAAATAAATTTATGAAATATTTATGGATTTAATTAATGCACAATATCTTAATTTTTAATGAGAAATATTAAATAAGCAAGTTTTCCCCTAATATTTTTGAATATATAATACAATTCACTATGTTTATTCATTCAAATTTACAAATTTTAATTAATTTGATGGAGATATTAATTACCGTTAAAATAAAAAATTACACGTTACATTTTATTTTCGAATAAATTGAGTGACGATTCTGTAAATGAGTAAAACTTTATAATAACAAAATTGGACTGAATCAGTTAATATAATTAGAGAAATTATTGTTTCTGTAGTATTTGTTTTGTAGGTGGTAAAGTTTATTAATTAATTTTAAGCAACAATGTTCTCTATGTTCCAATGCAATCGTAAAATGTTTCGTGAAACATGTAATGGTCTTACAAGCTGTGACTTAAAACTTTGACAGCTACACAAGGTGCTTCGCTAATAAAACTGAATACATATTGTTTTTCTTTAAACAATGCAATAAATTTTCTGAAGAGTAAATGCAATCAGATGCTTTTATTGCAGAAATGGAAATTTAACATCTAAAAATTAAAGTCAATATTTTATGTATGTTTTGAAATAGTAACAATAAAAAAGAAAATCTAAAACTTAAAAATAAACAAAATTTTACACGCCGATTTTCCATTTAGTTTAACGCATTAAAAATTACAAATAAACATGTAAAAGTGATATGGAACTAGTCAAAATACTTGAAATTCAAGTTTTAATTTAATAAATACATAATACATATTTTACGTAATTTTTTTTTCAAAATTGAGGGCATTTTAATTAAATTCAATTTAGTACTGAAATAATTTATTAATAGACATTTTAACGTTATCTAGGGTTGCTACATATGACTTATAAATTAATATTCTGTTACTTTTAATGTTTAACGGACATTACGAGGCGATTAAATGTAGCACGCCCTCTGATGCTCCCTCGGTAATTTAAATCTGATAAACATCTGCTTTTATCGTGGCAGATGGCATTGTAGGAAAATATCCAGCATTTGAAAAAAACAACAAAATTATGTATTAAAAATGTATATGCATATATCTAATGGAAGAACCATTTTTTTTCGCTGATGCACTTATAATCATTAAAATAATTAATAAATAAATTAATTGTTCTGTTTATTTATCGAGATTCGAACCATTTGTCTCCTATTTCACACAATTACTTACTGTTTATATATATATATATATATATATATATATAAATAATTTTGTTGCTTTTTCAAATGCTGGTTATTTTGACATAATGCCATCTGCTTCGAGAAAAGCAGATGTTTATCAGATATAAAATTACTAAGGGTACATCAGAAGGTGTGATATATTTGTTAATATATATTTAATACTATATTTTATTAATGCTGCTACATTTTATTAATATTTAACGAACATTACAATTGTCTCATCTTGTAATGTTCGTTAAACATTAAAGCAACACGATATAAATTTATAAAAATAGGTCATATGTTGTAACTAAAGGTAATGCTAAAAAACAACAATCTTTTCAGTATAAAATTTAATTAATATACCCACAAGTCTGAAATTTTTTTTATATAAAATAAGTATTATGTTGGTGTTAAATTAAAACGTATGACTTTCAAGTATTTTTCACGAGTTATGTACCACTTTCACACTTTTAATTGTAGTGTCAAAGAGTCAAACTAAATGGAAAATCTAGATGCTGTGTTACATTACACTTACATTTTACTGTAGTAATTTGAAACAAATATTTTCAGTTTAGAGATTTACATCTTTCCCCTTAAACTCATCAATAGGATTGCCTGGTTTATGAATATGTCATGATCATTTTAAGTATTGAAAGAACAATTTTATTGTTCTATAATTTAATTTGGAAACCCATGCACTATACATCAGTTCCTTTATTATATAACAATTATTATTCATATATGAATACAAATATTTGTTTGTCAGCTTAATAGTAAAAAAAGGTAATTTTTCAGTGTTTTAATATGCTGTGTTCTGAAACAAAAAGCAAAACAAAACTTCAGAGAACACTAATTATTATACCAGAAACTAATCTAGACCATAATTATGAAGAACGAAATGATTTTTTGAAATCTATTCATAATCAATACATTGCGTGTTTTACGTTGTTGTTAGGCATAAAAATAAAGGGTTGTTAAGATACAATTCTTTTTCGTGAAAAGAAAAACATTTTTTCACGACCCTTTTTTTTTGTTTCACTTATTTTTATCGAAAAAGTTTCTCATTATTCATACATGTATTTGTATGCCTCGTAAGAATAATATTTTTTGGCGTTTTTCGTTAATTGTTCGAGAATGTTAATAGAAGTACAGAATATATAATATATGTTAGTAAAAATGCTAAAATTATATAGTTGCCCGAAAAATACACCTTTTTTTTGTACCTATTTTCTAATATAAAAGACAAGAAAATATAATAAATATGTTTGATCACTTATTTCTGTGGGCATTAATCATTCAATGTATATGTACGTGTATATATATATATATATATATATATATATATATATAAAGTGGATGTTTGTATATTCTTTTGCTGTAATTTAAAAACTTCAATACTTAGCTTTTTTAATTTTTTTCTCTATAGTTATTGTTATTTACCCCCTTTGATTAGCCGAATAGTTATGAATAAATACTAATTAGTTCTTTTTTAATTTAAACAGGGCCCTTTTCTGCTATTTGACTCCATCTGATATGTTCAACTAGTGATGTGTTGTAATTTGAATTAACTACAAATAAATTACATTAAAGTTAATTGTTTTAAATATTGAATTTTTTTAAAGGTTATGGTTGGGATACTTTTTTTCTAATTCAGCTGGCAAACACTTAGACAGCTGTCGCAGCCTTAAGGCAAAGCGCTGCACAGACGTTACTCACTTTGCATTACCCAGGGGGCGCTTGTAGCTTGAAGATAAGCCCCGGACGCGGAGTAACAATGCCCCGCAACCCTCTACGATCATGTTAGACCAGGAACTACGGTTTAAAGGGAATTCCAAATCACTACAAACATCCATGGCACCACCGGGACTCGAACCCGAAACCTGTGGTACCGAGTGCCAGAACGCTAGCCACTCGGCCATTCAGGCCCGTGTGTGTAATTCTTAATAAATATACGTAATATATTTCAAATTTTCTGTTACACTTGCGTATTTATATTTTACTTTCAATTTTTTTATTTATAAAGATTTATTCCCACTATAATTTTTTTTTACAATTTTACAAATTGTATTCTTTATTATTTACTGAGATTGAGAGTTCCTCTTATTCTTTTTGCATATTTCGCCTATTTTTTTCCTAAAAAAATTACCGAAATTAATGTTGAAATAGTTGAAATCTCAAAAACAGTATCATGAATAATATATATATATATATATTACCAGAAGGTTCATTAAAAATAAAAACGATATGAAATGCGAAAAAAAAAGTGAATTATAAGTTTAAAAGATGTAGATACATTCATATTTAAGATGATAGATGTTATTCATTTAGTTATTTCCTTAAACAAGAAATATATTAAAAAAAAAAAAAAATAATTAAAGTTAATTCCTACTTTTTTTCACTCTATTGCAGAAAGTCCTTTATAATTAATTTTCATTCATTATTTTAAGTTTATCTGACGCCATCTATTGGTAGATATATTTAACTTAAATCTAAAAAAAAACTAAAATTAATGAATAAAATTTAATTACTGATTAATATTTGAGAAAACTGTATTAACATCAAGTGTCATCCACTACAAGTTCAAAAAAATTGTATTTGAACTTGAGTGGATGAATAAACAGTATTTTATCAACGATTGAAAATTTGAACAAGATATATATTGGGAGAGTGTGAGCTAATAGAAGGAATTGAATAAAGATTAAAAACGTTTGATTTTCTATAGGCGGACAACGTTGGTTCATATGTCACAGAGTCATCTAACTGAAAAGCAGGAAATAGTTGAAAGAAAGGAAAAAAAATAATAAAAAACGTATTCTTTTAATCTTATACTAATATATTAATATATATATAATGTTATATAGATAAAAATATGGTAGATATAAAATAAGGGACCCGATAGGCGATTGACTAACCCGTGGTGCACGGTGCCACAGTTTGTTTCCGGTTCGAGACCCATTTGTGCCATGGATGCTTGTAGTGGTTGAGAATACTCTTTAAGCCGTAGGTCCCGGTCTGTTATGACTGTAGAGCTTATTGCTGACAACACTACCTCAAAAAAAGTATCTCCTGTATCGATATATACCAGTAAGCAGATGGCCCCAACCCGCCAAGTGCCTCTTGCGCCTATGAAAAAGAAAAAGATCAAAATAATTAGACTAATATAGATTAATAGAAGACTAAGATAGATTAAAATAAACAGACTAAATATCCACATCTGCTCCTTTTTCAGTTCCTTCTATTAGCTCACACTCTCCTATATACTTGTATATATCTTGTTCCAAATTTTCAATCGTTCATAAAATATTTTTCATTCATCCACTCAAGTTCAGATACATTTTTTTTGAACTTGTGCTGGATGACACTTGATGTTAATACAGTTCTTTCTAATATTAATTCATTCATTAAATTTAATTAATTAATTTTAGTTTTTTTTTTTTAGGTTTAAGTTGCATATATCTACCAATAGATGGCACCAGATGCACTTAAAAAAATGAATGAAAATTATTTATAAAGGACTCTCTGCAATATAGTAAAAAAAAAAAGTAGGAATTGACTTTAAATTTTTTTTTTATATTACTTGTTTTATCTATTATAAGTAGGGACATATACATGGGATAGATAATAATAATAAAAAAAAAAAACTTTTAAAGGGGTTACAGAAGTTTGGCGAGGTCTGATTTAATTAGTCAAGGGTTTTCTTCTTAGTAAAATTTTCCATATTAACAATTCCGTAATACCGTCAATTTGGACACTTTTGTTTATTCACTGTTTATTTTCATTTTCATGCTATTTCTTACTAAAGAAATGTTTACTTCTTCAGTAATTTAATGTCTGGATCTAGTAATTTAATTTATTTTCTAAATTTTATTAAATAGGAGATATTCACGAATAATATTACTTTTGTTGAGCATAAATACCGAGATATGTTACAATATAGAAATTACTAATGCAGTACATTACACAGAATTATAATGCAATAACTTTCACTTGGTTTAGGTTTTTTCAAAAAATAATATTTCTTATTCAGCTGTATATATTAGTTTATATGTATCTTCTTTGTATGAATCACTATACAAAGAAATGTATTTTGCTTTTGTCAAATAATAGGGTAGAAATTAAATTATATAAATGCATATAATTGAAACAAGACTAGAATTTTAAATATTGTATACCCTTTATGATAAATGTATTGATTTTTATCCGACTCACTTTGATTTTAAGTTATATCAGAGTATAAATTTGTAATTGCAACTTTCTGACGTAATTCCTTCATATTGAAAATATAACAATTTAATATTTAATAAGAATTTTAAAATGAATATTATTAAAACGCTCATAATTAAAAAAAAAAAAAATGTTTGCAACTATTGAAATTGAAGTATAAGTTGTATAAATAAAATACAAAGTAGAAGAGGAGTATTACAAAGAGCTTGTCGATTATAAAAATACAAATGTTTTTATAAATAGTTCTATTGATTAAAATTTCAAAACTATTTTTCAATCACATACCATTTATTTGTAAACGCATTTGATATCACAATGGTAGGCTCTTTCAGATCCTGTGAATTAGATTTTGCCCTTCTAAGTTTTGTAAGTTAAAAACTAATGATTATAATATTTCACAGTTAACGAAATATTAAAAAACAAGCCATGTCTCCTAGTAAAGGTAAATGCAGAAGCCACAATATGCAAGGTTAAATTTATGAGGGATTAACTAAATTTTTAACTTAACTAAGTTGCATTTAATTCAAACAGAAATTTTAAAAATTTTTGCATAGTATTGAAAGTTGTAATACTGTTACATCGTGCATCATTCTTTTTTCTCCTTCATTGGTGCAAAAATTCTATGGTGAGCCAAGGCCATGTGCCTTGTATTTTTGCCGTCTGTCTCTGACGGGTAGATTTCGAGAAAGGTGATGTTCCCTTTTTACGGGGTAGGGTAGTCAGTCCCTAGGCCCAACGCTCTAGAGTCATATTAAACTAATTGTTTGGTTTGCTGCTCTACGCTTTTGTGCGCACTTTGGGATAATTAGACCGGGTCCTACAGTTTAACGTAGATTCCGAATCATGCCACCGCCAGGATTCGAACCTGAAGCCTGTGGCACAAAAGGCCAGAGTGCTAGCCAATTGGCCATTATATTAGACCAGAGTCTGATGGCCAAGTGACCAGTGCTCGGGACTCGGTGCCATGGATGTTTGTAGTGGTTCGGAATTCACTTTAAACCATAGGCACCTGTCTAATCATGCATCATTACATGTCCATAAATGGAGCATAATTCTTGAATTTATGTAGAACTATTAAATGAGAAGAAAGAAGAAAAACGATTCTTTGCTACGTTTACTTTATATTTGAGATGGTATTCTGTTGGCAGGATTTTGTATTGTTAGGACATTATATTTGGCAATCAGAATTTGTTACATTAGACAGCCATTGTAAAGTAATCATAAGAAAGTAGTTGATACTGAATGGAAATTTGCTCTTGCTTGCTCTTGCTTTTGTTATTATTTAAAATCTATAAACACATGGAGTTAATGTTATCATAAGAAGAATATTGATAATACTGAACGGAAAATTTCTCTTTATTCGCATATAAAAAAGATAATTGTCTACTATTTATCAAACATGGTGTTATTATTTAGAATATATAAATATATGGCGTTAACGGTGTCATAAGATGGTAGCTAATACTGAATGGAAAATTGCTTTATGTTCGTTTATATTTGTCTTGTACTTCTCAGTCGTGATTGGTTCAGTGTTACTATTTAAAATCTTCAAAAATATGACCATTTTTAAAAAAAATTCGTCTCGTACTAATTTCATATCTCATTTAAAATCATAGATGCGTTACATCAATTACTTTGCCTGTCCATCCGCTTTGACTTGTGGGCTAATTGTTACATATGAGATTTTTATTTTTACTCAGAATAAAAATTCTTTTCGAATAGAACAGTGGACTTTAAAAATCACATCCTGGGCAGCTAATTCTAAAGCTGAATTCGATCGAATATTTCGAACCACTCGGATCGAATCACTCACTCGTCGGAGTGAGTGACACGTACGTGACTTCATTTAAATATTTCTGACACACTCTCTGTTTCGAACAGATTGTTGCTAAACCAAGTTGACTATTTTGAATTCTTTTGAAAAGTAACGAGTTATCTTGAAAACCGTGAACGTATTGAAGGTTAACGAGTTAACGCCCAAAGTTATTTTTAGAATTTCACTAAAATATTTTTATAGTGGTAAAATTATCTAGATCAAAATTTTAAACAAGAGGGGTTTAGTTTTTGTTGAGGTATAAATAACCAGAGAAATAAAGTGCCTTATTTTATGAAAAAGAAAATTTATTTATGAATAAAATATTTGGACTATAATGAGTAGAACAAATCCTAGGATTATAACTATAATGAGTTATAGTTATATTCCTATTATTATAAAAATTTAGGATTTGTTAACTCATTATGGATTATAACGAATTAACAAATCTAAATGTTTTATTTTATTGTATTCTGAAATTGTAAAAATATCATTTTTGAGAACTTTTTGTAAATCGTTAACATACTAAATAAAATAATAAAGGACATCTTTTTTATAATACTTTTATAACAGCAATCAAAATAATTCATACAATAATGGAATTGAATGCAATTTAATTTGCATATTAGCATTCAAGAATAATAATCTTTCACACTGCGTAAACTATTGTCGTATTCGAATGCTAAACATCCTAACATGAAATCATTCCCCACTAGAGTAGTAGATACATAGCAGAATCAGCGTTATCCCGGTAGCCCCAAACTTTTTATCCTACATAAAAAAATTAACCAAAAATTGTAGTTAAAAATACAGCGCTGAATGATCAAAGTATTAAAAACAAAAACAAAATTAATATTTTAAGGTATCATGGTATGGTGACTTTCATTAGCTATTACATACCATAATTATCACATAATTTAGTATTTTTATATATTTTATATTCTATCTCTTTCAACCGTATAGTTCTCACGATCGTTAGAAGGATAAATTCATGTAGTTTATTTGTGTGAACCCAAAACAACTTTCTTCCTAAAAGCAGTAAGCAATTCAGCCAGATTGATTATTACTATAGTGGCTTAAGGTCAATATTTATTATTTTAATTCAAAATCCTCATTCGGCAAACATTATTAATAATTGTAAAATGCGAACAACATATTTCAACAAACATATATCGTAATTCTTAGTTATTTTTATGGAAAAATATACATCAGACTACATTTAAAAAGTAAAATTTAAATCGTTTTATTGGAAACGGATTGAATTTTTATTTGGTATTAATGATAAAAATAATGATGTATTGTGGTTAATTTAAAATTACCATTAACTATAGATTTAGAATAAACGCTGCTATTACACACTAAAAAGTTGTTAAGATCCTCTTACCTTATAGTTAGAAATTCCTGTATACAGAGTCATTATCAGACCAACTGTTTTGTATGGATCTGAGAATGCACTATCTGATGAAGAGTTGTGATAGTATGGGAAAGAAAGATTTCGATAAAGAAATTTTGGAGCAGTATATGAAAATGGTGAATGGAGAATTAGAACAAATAAAAAGAAACATACACTGAAGTGACAAAAGTCAGGGGATAGCAATATGCAAATTTTCAGATGGTAGTAGCATCGCGTAGAACATGTATAAATGCGCAGTGCTTTCGCAGAGCTTTCATTTCTGTTCAAGTTATTCATGTGAAGAGGTTTTGACGTGATGATGACCGCACGACGGGAATTAACAGACTTTGAACGCGGAATGTTAGTTGGAGCTAGACGCATGGGTCATGCCATTTCGGAAATCGTTAGGGAATTCAACATTCTCAGATCCACTGTGTCAAGAGTGTGCCGAGTATGAAATTTCAGGCATAACATCCCACCATGGACAGCGCAGTGGTCGACCGCCTGCACTTAACGACGGAGACCGGCGACGTCTGCAAAGAGTCGTAAATTCTAACAGACAATCAACACTGCGTCAAATAACCACAGAAATCAATGTGGGACGTACAAGGGACTTGTCTGTTAGAACTGTGCGGAGAAATTTGGCTTTCTTGGGCTATTCCAGCAGAAGACCGACTCGAGTGCCTTTACTGACAGAACGACATCGCTTGCAGCGACTCTCGTGGGCACGTGCGCATATCGGTTGGTCCCTAGATGAATGGAAAACCGTGGCCTGGTCCGATGAGTCACGATTTCAGTTGGTAAGAGCTGATGGTAGGGTTCGAGTGTGGCGCAGACCCCACGAAGCCATGGACCCAAACTGTCAGCAAGGCACTGTTCAAGCTGGTGGTGGCTCCGTAATGGTGTGGGCTGTTTTTTCATGGCATGGACTTGGTCCTCTGGTGCGACTGGGTCGAACATTGACTGGAAATGCTTATGTTCAGCTACTTGGAGATCACTTGCAGCCATTCATGAACTTCATGTACCCAAGCAACGATGGGATTTTTATGGATGGCAATGCGCCATGTCACCGGGCCACAACTGTTCGCGATTGGTTTGAAGAACATTCTGGACAATTCCAACGAATGATCTGGTCATCTAGATCGCCCGACATGAATCCCATCGAGCATTTATGGGACATCATCGAGAGGTCTATTCGTGCCTAAAATCCTGCACCATCAACGCTTTCACAATTATGGACGTCTATCGAGACAGCATGGCTCAATATTCCTGCAGAAGACTTCCAAGGACTTGTTGAGTCCATGGCAGGTCGAGTTGCTGCACTTCGCCGGGCGAAAGGAGGGCCGACACGATATTAAGAGGTATCCCATGACTTTTGTCACTTCAGTGTATGATTGTTATAAGGAATTATACATTATTAAGGAGAGGGAGAATTCAGTACCTGGATCATGTAGATAGAATGGAGTTAAACAGATGACTCCTTAAGGAAAACCCAAGCTGATTTAGACTCAAAGGATTTGTTTTGGTTTGTCGCTTTACGGTCATTTTGTGCACACTTTAGGCTAATTAGACAGGGGAGGTACTGATTAAAGTGAATTCTGAACGACTAACAAACTTCCATTCCCGCTCCACTATTCGAATCTGAAGCTTGGGGTACAAAGGCCATAGGACTAGCTAATTGGCCATCAGGCAGCAGACCCAGAGGAAGATCAATAATTAGATAATTATGGAGATCAAGTCGAGGTGGACCTGAAAACATTAGCACTTACTATCTGGAAACAAAGTTCAACTAGCCGTGTAGAATGGCAAAAAAAACTTGAAGGAGGTCAGAGCCCTTGACGGGTTACCAAGCCCTTGGCTGTGTAGCGCCAGCGATGATGATAAATTTAGAATTGTTTACCCGATTCATGGCTACTGTTACTGCTTCCAAAAACTAGCTCAAAGACGGGGATTTTATGGTGATTATGAAAATGCTTGAAAAGCGTTTCCATCGATTATCAGTCTATCCGGCGGAAGTTTTCCTGACACTCTACAGTAGGAAGTTTCCTAAAAGTTTTCCTCTAAGGCAAGGCCCTCTATTCATCCCCGCCTTTGAGTTGTTCGTGGCATACATCAGTGGAACACTAGGTCTACCAATGTTCAATCAAAACATATTGAATTATCTTTACAAAAATATAACAAATGCAGATAATTAGATGTAAATTTTATTACAAAATAATTTTAAGTATCAATGTTTAAAAGACACCATGTTTAAGTTCTGTATTCCTTGACCCATTTAGTCCATCTCATTTACAAATTGTTCATTTCAATTCTAAAGTTCTCATGATCTTCTAGGAAATAAATTCAAATGGCTTATTTAAATGAACTTGGAGCTTCTTCCTGCAAAGAACGACGTGTCCTTCGGGGTTATCTTTCGACCAGGATCTTCTAGTGGCATCTTAAGAACAGAATATTGTCTCCTTTTATTCAAAGTCGAGGAAACTTGTCCTGACAAACAATAAGGAACATCCGCCAAGTAGAGTCTTGATTAAAAATCCCTTGCCCCGTGGAGCAACGGCTTTGTTTCCAGGCTGAATAATTGAATAGTACGGGGCAGAGGTCCCTGCTAAATCGTTTACTAGTTTCTTTAATTCGAAAGAGTTAACTGTTCGCTGTTTGTGCAGCGGATAAAAGAAATTGAGGGGACAGGCGCGTCTGCCTGGATTAGTGGGAAGGAAGTTTGAAAGAAATGGCTTTTAATAATGGGTCTTTGAGCAAAAGAGTACCAAGTTTTTCCTAGACATTGTAAATTTTTCTATAGCGGACAAGTAGCTGTTTGGCCATTGTATCTATTTTTCTCTTCTAATGGAGAAAGTTCTATTATATACTACTTCCTATTATATTAACTATTTATTTAATTTAATTATATGTGCAGGATTTGAAGTAAAGTTTTCAGGGAAATTATTTTTATTTTTATGGTTCGTTTTATGCCAAATTATAGTTAATAAAATTTTTGATTTTTGAATTATATGTTGGCCTTTTTTTCTAATATAACAATTTGATTAATAATATTATGATAACAGTTGACAGATAACTTTATACTATTTTATTCATTAAAGAATAATATAAATTTTCTTGGTTATAATGGAAATAGATACAATCATCAATTAATTTGCCCGCTATAGAATAATTTAAGGTGTTTATGAAAATTTTTACAGTAATTTTAAATCAAAAGCCTGTTATTAAAAGTTATATTGGTTTATAAATTTCTGATAATTTAATTATTTAAATTATCCAATGGAAGCTTTCCTCGCTTGCTAATGCGGGAAATTTCTCTAAAGGTTTTCTCTGAAAACAAGGTTCTCTCCTCATCGTCCATCTGTGAGCTGTTCGCATCATATATCAGTGAGCCACGAATATATGCCACGAAATTTATCAATGTTCAATACAAATATTGATTATCATTGAAACATATAAGAAATGCAAATAATTAGATGTAAATTGTATAATAAAATTAATTTCAGTATGGATATTTAAAAGACACTACTTTTACATTCTATATATCGTAAGCCATTTAGTCTTTGTCATTTACAAATTTTTCTTTTCAATTCTAAAGTTCTCAAGATCTTCCAGGAAATAAATTCAAATGGTTTATTTAAATGAACTTGCAACTTCTTCCTCCAGAGAACGACGTGTCCTTCGGTGTTATCATGAGAACAGGATCTTCTCATGGCATCTTAAGAACAGAATCCTGTCTCCTTTTATTCAAAGTCGCGGAAACTTGTCCCGACAAACAAGAAAGACCATCAGACAAGTAGAGTCTTGATTAAAAATCCCTTGCCCCGTGGAACAACGGCTTTGTTTCCAGGCTGAATAATTGAATAGTACGGGGCAGAGGTCCCTGCTAAATCGTTTACTAGTTTCTTTAATTCGACAGAGTTCACTGTTCGCTGTTTGTGTAGCGGATAAAAGAAATTGAGGGGACAAGCCCGTCCACCTGGATTAGCGGGATGAAAGTTTGAAAGCATTGGCTTTTAATAGTAGGTCTTTGAGTGAAGAGTACGAAGTTTTTAATAGACATTGTAAATTTTTCTATAGCAAACAAGTGATTGTTTGGTCATTGTATCTATTGTCTCTCCTAATGGACAAAGTTTTATCATTATTTACTACAATACTTCCCTATTATATTAACGCATTTTTGAAATTAATTATATGTGTCAGATATGAAGTAAAGTTTTCAGAGGAATTATTCTTTTATTTTATTATTCGTTTTATGCCAAATTATAGTTAACAGAAATTTTGTTTTTAGAAAAAAAAAAAAATCAACAAATTATTCAGATTTAACAATTTTATGAATGATGTTATGAATAGAGCTGCCAGATAATTTTTGTGCGAATTCAATCACTAAATAATAATGTGAAATTTTCTTTGTTAGGACAGAAAATAGGTATATTCGCCAATTAAATTGTGCACTATAGTATAATTTAAAGGTCATTATGAAATTTTTACAATAATCTTAAATGAAAGGACTATTATTAAAAGTTGTATTGGTTTATGAATTTCTGATGTTTTAATCAATTATTACATCCGGTGTAAGTTTTCCTTAAACGCTAATGCGGCGAAGTTCCCTAATAGTTTTCTCTGAAGACAAGGCTGTCTCCCCATCATCCATCTGTGAACTGTTCGTGGCATATATCAGTGGGTTACGAATACATGCGACGAAATTTATCAAGTTTCAATAAAAAATATTGATTATCATTGAAACATATAACAAATGCAAATAATTAGATGTAAATTTTATAATAATAAAAGGAATTTCAGTATGGATATTTTAAAGACCCATGTTTGCGTTTTATATTTCTAGAGCAAATTAGTCCTTCTCATTTACAAAGTTTTCTTTCCAATTCTAAAGTTTTCAAGATCTTCCTGGAAATAAATTCAAATGATTTATTTAAACGAATACGGAACTCCTTCCTCCCAAGAACGAATTGTCCTTCGGGGTTATCCTTAAACCAGGATCTTCTCGTGGCGTCTTCAGAACAGAATCTTGCCTCCTTTTATTCAAAGTCGCGGAAACTTGTCCTGACAAACAAAAAAGGAACATCGGACAAGTAGAGTCTTGATTAAAAATCCCTTGCCCCATGGAACAGCGGCTTTGTTTCCAGGCTGAATAATTGAATAGTGCGAGACAGAGGTCCCTGCTAAATCGTTTACTAGTTTTTTTAATTCGAGAGAGTTCACTGTTCGCTGTTTGTGTAGCGGATAAAAGAAATTGACAGAACAGGCTCGTCTACCTGGATTAGTGGGAAGAAAGTTTGAAAGCAATGGCGTTTAATGATAGGTCTTTGAGTGAAGGTTTTTCCTAGACATTGTAAACTTTTCTACAGCGAACAAGTGATAGTTAGGACATTGTATCTATTTTCTCTTCTAATGGAGAAAGTATTATTTTTATGTAGTACTTCCCTATTATATTAACTCTTTGTGTAATTTAATTATATTTTAAGTAAAGTTTTAAGCGGAATTGTTCTTTTATTTTATAATTATTTTTTGTGTTAAATTATATTTAATAGAAGTTTTGTTTTTTTATTAATTTGTTGATTTTTTTTTTCCGAATTCAACAATTTGATTAATAATATTATGAATTGGACAGCCAGATAATTTTGTGCGATTTAAATCACTAAACAATAATATGAAAGTTTCTCGCTTAGAAGACACAAAATAGATACAATTACCAAATAATTTGACAACTATAGAAAACTGAATGCGTTTCTGAAAAATTTTACGATACTCTTAAATCAAAGGCCTGGTATTAAAGTTGTATTGGTTTATGGATTTCTGTTAATTGAATTAATTAGGCTATCTGGTTGAAGTTTTCATTACACGCTAATGCTGGAAAATTCCCTAAAAGATTTCTCTGATAACGAAGCTGTCTCTTCATCAACCATCTGTGAGCTGTTCGCAGCATATATCAGTGGGCCACAGATATATGCTGCGTTCGAATATATGTCACGAAATCTATCCTTTTTCAATAAAAAATATTGAATTATTATTGGAAAATATAACAAATATAAATAATTAGATGTAAATTTTATTACAAAATGATTTTCAATGGCAATATTTAAAATACACCATGCTTACATTCTATATTTCTTGTGCCAATTAGTCCTGCTCAATTAAAAATTTTTTCATTTCATGTCTAAAGTTTTCAAAATCTTCCTGGAAATAAATTCAAACAACCTATTTAAATGAATCCGGAACTTCTTCCTCCAAAGTACGACGTGTCCTTCGGGGTTATCCTTAGTCCAGGATCGTCTCGTGGCGGCTTAAGAGCAGAATCCTGTCTCCTTTTATTCAAAGTCGCGGAAACTTGTCCCGACTAACAAGAAGGAACATCGGACAAGTAGAGTTCTTGATTAAAAATCACTTGCTCCGTGGAAGAACGGCTTTGTTTCCAGGCTGAATAATTGAATAGCACAAGGCAGAGGTCCCTGTTAAATCGTTTATTAGTTTCTTTAATTCGAAGGAGTTGGCTGTTTGTGTAGCAGATAAAAGAAATTGAGGGGACAGGCCCGTCTGCCGGGATTAGTGGGACGAAAGCTTGAAAGCAGTGGCTTTTAATAATAGGTCTTTGAGTGAAGTTTTTCCCTAGACATTGTAAATTTTTCTATGGCGAACAAGTGATTGTTTGGTCATTGTATCTGTTTTCTCTTCTAACTGAGAAAGTTTTATCATTACTTATCGTTACTTACTATCACTACTTTCCTAATACATTAATTCTTTATTTAATTTAATTATATTTTAAGTGAATTTTTAGGAGGAGTTGTTTTTTTATTTTTGTAATTTTCTTATGCTAAATTATAATTAATATAATTTAAAAAAAAATCTTGTTGATTTTTTTGCTAATTCAACAATTTGATTAATAATATTAGGAATAAATTTGCCAGATAATTTTGTGCTATTTTAATCATTAAACAATAATATGAAATTTTCTCGCTCAGAAGACAAAATAGATACAATGACCAAATAATGGGGCAGCTATAGAAAAATGTAAGGTGTTTATGAGCATTTCTACAATATTCTTAAATCCGAGGCCTATTAATAAAAGTTATGTGGATATATGTATATCTGATAATTTAATTAATTAGGTTATCCGGTGGAAGGTTTCCTCACATGCTAATGAGGGGAAGATCCCTAAAAGTTTTCTCTGAAAACAAAGCTGTCTCCTCATCGTCAGTCAGTGAGCTGTTCTCAACATATATCAGTGGGCCACGAATATATGCCGCATTCGAATATATGCCACAAAATGTATCAGTGTTCAATATAAAAATATTGATTATCACTGAAACATATAACAAATGCAAAAATTAGATGTAAATTTTTAATAAATTGAGTTTCAGTATGGATGTTTAAAAGACGTCATGTTAGCTTTTTATATTTCTTCAGGCATTTAGTCCTTCCCATTTACAAATTCTTCTTTTCAACGCTAAAGTTCTCAAGATCTTCCAGGAAATAAATTCAAATGATTTATTTAAATGAATCCTGAACTTCTTCCTCCCAAGAACGACGTGTCCTTCGGGGTTATCCTTAGTAAAGGATCGTTTCGTGGCGGCTTAAGAGCAGAATCCTGTCTCCTTTTATTCAAAGTCGCGGAAACTTGTCCCGACAAACAAGAAGGAACATCGGACAAGTAGAGTTCTTGATTAAAAATCCCTTGGTCCGTGGAACAGCGGCTTTGTTTCCAGGCTGAATAATTGAATAGCACGAGGCAGAGGTCTCTGCTAAATCGTTTATTAGTTTCTTTAATTCGAAAGAGTTCACCGTTCGGTGTTTGTGTAGCAGATAAAAGAAATTGGGGGGACAGGCCCGTCCGCCTGGATTAGTGGGATGAAAGTTTGAAAGCAACGGCTTTTAATAATAGGTCTTTGAGTGAAGAGTACGAAATTTTTCCCTAGACGTTGTGATTTTTCTATATCGAACAAATGGTTGTCTGGTCATTGTATCTATTTTCTCTTCAAATGGAGAAAGACGTATTATTTTTGTACTACTTCCCTATTATGTTAACTTTTTTTTAATTATATGAGTAAGATTTGAAGTAAAGTTTTAGGAGTTTATTATTTTATTTTATAGTTCATTTTATGCCAAATTTTGGTTAATAGAATTTTTTTTTTTAAATATTTTTTTTGATTTTTTTTTTTTTTTTTGTAATTCAACAATTTGATTAAGGCATTTATTATGAATATTATGAATAGGAAGATATATAATATATTATGAATAGGAGTCATATAACATATTATGAATAGGACTACCAGATAGTTTTGTGCGATTCTAATCACTGAACAAAAGTATGAAATTTGCTTGGTTAGGAAGGAAAATAGATACTATCACCGATTAAATTGAGCACTATAGAATTATTTTAATTAATAACACTACTGAACTTAATTCCATGGACAAATGAACGTCCAGCTTACGAGCTGCTGGGATGGACTTTTTAATTTTTTTAAAAATATAGTTGTTAATGCAAATTTCTCTTCGTGGTCATAAGGAACCCCTAGTTTTCTCTCTATCCTTTTATTAAATTCTACGTCTCATTTAAAACGTTTTCTGTGGTAATAGGAAGATCCTTCGTATTACAAAAATACTTGGTGACTGCATTTTTCCAACCTCACACTATATCAAAATTCCTAATAAGCACATAGTGTGTAAAATCCTCATATTGTAATAATATAATTTATGAAGTCTGTCTTTGAGGAAAAACTGAATCAACTTAATAACATGTTCCACATGAACACTATGAACAATATCTCCAGTCTGTTTGCAATGATTTCAAACTATTTCAAAATATTTTAAAAGACCCAAAGACATTTATGTTCAATTTTCATCACTTTGTAAATTGTTACAGAGCTTGGATATGTTTAGCCATTAGATTATTGAGCTTCTAGTCTTGGAGAATTCAATCCTAAACTAGACAAGCGAGCTGAACCGTACATTCTTCTGTCTAACATGAGATAGACAGATCAGTGAATCTGCAGGTTGGGAAGTACCTTAAATAAATTGGAGACAGATGATGGAAAGTTCTAAACTTCTCAGATACTATATTCGTATTGCGGTAAGATAAAAGGAATTGTAGTGTAACATGTCATCGATTGTAGTAATATTGAACCGATTGTCTGGCATTGAAAGATGTATGTCTCGCAACTAAGTGAAAGGTCGCGCCACAATCTAAGTCTGTACAAATCTGCAAATTGTAAAGCTGTAATTTTTACACAAGCGGGGTCTGATGCCTGAGTAACTAGAGCTCGGGCCACAGGTTTCTAGTTCGAGCCCTGGCGGTGCTATGGATATTTGTAAAGGTTCAGAATCCACTTTAATCCGTAAGTCCCAGTCTAATATCACTGTAGAGCGTTGGACGTAGAGCTGACATATTACTCCTTAAAAGGGGAAAACAGCATCCAATAAGTTGAAATCTGGCAGAATGCCTTGTCCTGTCATGGGGCTGTCGCGCCAATGAAGAAGATACATTTAAATCGCACAAAAATTACTGCTACAGTAAACGATATTAAAACTGCTATAAAAAAACAAACTACAAAAGTGCAAAAGTTTATTACTACTTATTGCTACAAAAAATGCAAGTGGGAAAACGACAATTTAATGTGTCTATTAATCTTTCGAGTGATATTCTCAGTTTTTGATTTACACCCTGTAATAAAGAAAATATATCATGCTTCTAAATCTACCAATAGGCAGACGACGGCCTTGGCCCACCAAGGGGCTGTTGCCCTAATGAAGAAGAAGAATTTTTACAAAAAATTTAAAATGCAGAAGTCCTTACATTCTTCAAACGAAAGATGTAATATCTAGTTAAAAATATTTGAATGGTTTATTTATTTTAATAAAAACAAATACTTTGTCTACAACGTTACACGTGGCCAGATGACCAATTTCCTAGCGCTCTTGCCTGGTACCACAGGATTCAGGTTCGAATCCTGGCGGTGGCATAAATGTTTGTTAGGGTTTCGGAATCCACGGTAAACTATAGGATCCTGTCTAATTACCCTAAACCAGGGGTCGGCAACCTTTTGAGTCGGAAGAGCCAAAAATCACAATTCACAAAATTTCAAAGTTTTTAAAGTGCCACAAAATTTTTCTTCTTGCCAACAATAAATAGTACTCGCATAAATAAAGTTTTTTGATAAAAAAAAAAAATAATATATTTATTCATAAGAAAAAAATATCTATTTATTCATATATTAGTAGTGTTTTTCACAACAAATTTGATAATATATATATGGCATTATTAGATAATTACTTATTATTTAAGTAAAAAATTAAAACAATTACCCATTTACTTTACAACACTTAACTTGTACTTCAATAAAACAATTAAAACAATTTCAATGGGAGCGATGGCTTTGCATTTATTCAAGTTTTACACTAAACAATGTAACTTAATTAAAGTAAAAAAAAACAAAACATATTGAGCAAATAAATTGAATGGGAGCGTTGGCTTTGCATGGTTTTAAAAAGTTTGGATAAATTTAATTCATAACTTGTTGTTTTAACTTGTTGCTAATCCTCGTTAATTGATTCAGAACGATTTTTAAATGTTTTTTTTTTTTTTGATAAAATAAATAATATTTGCGGATGGAACTAAAGAGCCGCAGCTTCACATTCAAAGAGCCGCATGTGGCTCGCGAGCCGCAGGTTGCCGACCCTGCCTAAACTGTGCACAAAATGACCGTAGAGCTACAAACCAAACCAAACAACAACTTTACACAATAATCATAGATATACCGAAAATTTTGTTATAATTTCACGTCGTTTTATTGAACACATTTTGTAACTCATAGATTTTTTTGATGTAAATATTTATTCTTCTTATATAATAATAATAGTACTTATCTTTCTAAACCACCAAAAGTTCACTGATATGTCATATCCGTATGCATAAAATAAGCTTCTCTGAGGTAAAAGTGGTATTTCCCGTGATAAAAGGGCAGTTTTATTAGTTCCACCTCAAAGTGCTTTTGAACAACCTTAAGAATTTCTAGTGACCTCTTATTTGAAGGGAGGAAAAGAAGAAAAAAAAAACTCAATTTTCTTTCTGGGACGTGATTTGGGCATTTCATCTTTTATAAATGGGTGGTGCATGATTCGACGGTCCGAATTTCCTGGACTATTTTTAAAAAGAAAATCGGTTAAATGAATAATAGAGTTGCAGTCATTCTCAAATTCGTGTTGGGGTGAATGTTTTTTTTCCTCGGCAAATGTCACTGGAAATACTTGGGAAACTTAAATCACCTTGGCTTAGGTGCGGTGTGATTTAAGGTATAAGTAGGGTGTTTTCGCTTGTATTTATCCCTGTTGATAACTTTATTTGGAATCTTTTGAAAGATAAGGGATCTGCGGGCATGTGGAAAAGAAAGATACAAAAATGTCACATTGTACCATGTGAATTTATTTAATCGGTTTGTTTGTATGAAATAATTATATTTATCTGAAAAGATTTAAACAAATATTTTGAAAATACATTAAATATATTTTTTTCAATATAGAAGCATTTGTTCTTTTATATGCTGTACACAAACCTGTGGAACCTAATGGGCCGAGTGAATAGTTTTCTGGCTCTCGGTACCACAGGTTTGAGTTCGAGATCGGCGGTTCCATGGAAGTTTGTAGTGGTTCGGAATCCATTTTAGATCGTGGGTCCTGGTCTAATATGACTGTTTGGCGTAGGGCTGATTACCATAGCCCCGCCAAACACCCCGTAAAAAAACATCGCCTGTTTAGAAATCTGCCAATAGGCAGACGGCCTCAACCCACCATGAGGTTGTTGCACCAGTAAGGATGATGATTACATAAGCCTGCAAATGACTTTTGAACATTTAATAGTGGTTGATATTCGTGGAAAAGGCATCTGGTATGACAGTTTGGGAGTTTGTCCATTTTTTGTTGCATGTTGTATGTTACGAACAAGCCACGGACAAACAACGAAGCGTGATAATGGTCTTCAGAAAGATCTTTCAGGAATAATTACTTCATATTTATGTATACTGGTTAAAATACTTTTATAATATATAAAATTATTAAAGGGCAATATTCACAGAAAATCAAAAAAAAAACCTTTTACCAGGTAACTTGACAGTGATAAAAAAAACACATAGACTTCTTGTTAAACTTTTAGGAAATCTCTTCGTTTTCTCTCTTAAACGCTGGCTATACTTATCAACAATGAACAAGAATCACCACTCATCTTTGTTGATACTATTACTTATTGGTTTCATTTAAAAAAAAAAGTCATATAAGAATAAGAGGAAAGAAAAGTACAGAATAAGGTGTTTTTGCTCCACATAAATTTGCTATACAAAACAATAATGATTTATGTGAAATAATTAAAACATTAAATTTAAAACGCTAACTTAACTAATCTCTCTTAAAAGCTGTTAATTCTGTTAGCCTCTCTTAAATCCGTGTATATCACTAATGGACAAGAATATAGGCTATACGTCGAAAGACTAGGTTAAGATTAGGCATTAAAGACTAGGCCTAAACCTATATTTTTAAGATTACGCCCAAACCAATATTGTTTAAGAGTAGGCCTCTTTAAAACCATGGTTTTAAAGCGATTCAATTATTCCAAAACTATAATGGAAACTCACTACTTTTGGTCAATTTTGTTACGATGATGCCATGTCCGATAATCAAGTGTACCAAACAATAGGATAATATCGACTGAAAAGTTGTTCGATGCCAAATTCACTATTTCATAGAGGGTGTATTTTGAAGAGGTGCACCATCTAGTTGGCTGACGACGATAAGCGTTGCATTTCAATCTCTAGTAATCTGTTTTTAAGCTTCCAGTGCACCCATAATTCCCCATCCCATTTCATCATCAAACTTTAAGGGTTAGTCATTTTAATTATTTACTTTCGAAATTTACAAAATGCTGGAAGTAATAATCTCGCTATTAAATTCTTTGAAGTATGTAAAAAAAAAAAATAAAAAATTATAACATGCGATCTTAAATATTTTTCCACTCTATGCATTATCCACATCCACGTATACACATATTTATTCATCACTTTTTTTCTGTGTTTTTAGAAGAATTATACTTACTTTACATTCAATACTCAATACATACTTTTACCTTATCTTTTTACGTTATTATATAATCATAATGCTAACACGGAACTCATATATTTGTGAATTCATATGAGAATATGTCTTTTACTCTGATTACAAGTTATAAAACTAGTATAAAATTTGATCACTTCAGTTTTGTTGCCTTACATGTAGAAAAATGTAAATTACACATCTTGCATGATACTTTTAATAGAATGTTTTTGTCAGGAGTTGTTTGCAGTTCCCATGGTGAAGTTAGAGCCGAAAGGTCATTCTTTCGATTTTTATTTTGTATTAAGAACAAAGGGTATCACAAATGACCAGTTTTAAATATTCCATCTAAACTCTGCTAATATAATGAAGTCTAGTATTAACCGATATAAATAAAAATTCAAATAATTAAAGAGTTAAATGATATATTAATGATGAAACTGATCAACAGTTTGAAAATATTAATTATTATTTTAACAAGGTGACCTAAATAGTCATGCAAAACGATTTTTAATTTATTTAAAAACACTAAGAATTTTTGGTATGACACTAAAATTGAAAACTTCTTGATTGAGTTACAAAGATATTCTTATTTTCAAAATAACCAAGATTTCATGAAAACCATCAAGACCATGAAAAAAAAAATTTAAGAAGGAGAAACAATCAACCGTCATGCTATTAAATTAAAATTGGACATTCTGGGTCATCATAAAAACATAGAGAAATAGTATAGTTTGATTCATTAAAAGGTAATCTGAAAGCTCTCCATTTACACATTGGAAACAGAATATCATCAATTCCTCTAGTATATGCTATCAATATATTTTTCTTTTATTATTCTATGAATATATGGAGATTATTCTAGACGAGTTTCCTTATCAAAGAATGTAATCATGACATAGAAAAACATGATGTTTATGAGGAATAGGTAGGAAGACTAGAGGGTAATTGATCGCTATACTACAACCTGGACAAGAAAGTTTATTTCTTGTGTAAGCAGGATAGTAGGGATCGTTGCAGGCAATTCAAAAAGAAGATATCATATTCATATCTTAAGTCTGATAAAAAATAGGAATTCAACTTTAACTCAGTCTCAAAAGAATCTACCTTCCATATCAAATTAATTTTGAGGAAAATATTTATGAAAACCATAGGTATGAAGGAAAAACGGTTTTTTTACTCCAAAAAGATATTTCCCCAAATTTTAGAGACATAAATTCAAAGAAATTTCATAAGAATGAAAATTATTTAAGGAAATTTAAAAACACTCACTAGCACTGCTTTCAAGAATGTAATTGAAAACAAAATCTTAATCTAATCTTAATCTAAAGTAAATAAGTATAGCTACAGAATGAATTCTACTAGATTTCATTTTAATATGTGATTTCAGTGCGAATAAAAAAAAATGATACTTTGATAAATTAAATTCATAATAACTCGGATATTATACATTATTTTACAATATAGTTACAGTTAAAATTTAAAAGTAAAAAGAGTCCTGCAAACTGCAATTAATAGTAAAACAAATAATTTAATATCCTGTTGGGACACCATAGTACTTTATGACTTCTTCAAGTCGATTTGGTATAGATTGTATCAGTTATTTACAAAATGAAGCATCAAATTTGGCGCATTC
>BPLR01011641.1:0-120376 GCA_021605095.1 Caerostris extrusa | reverse complement strand
TCGATACAAACGAGAATTTAATTCGATATAAGGCAAATGGAAAGTACTTCTCCATCGATTTTAGATTACCCACTGCAATGGCAGTCTGGAATGAAAAACACGCAATTTGATGAGAAGTAAATAAAGTTGAAAAGGAAATTATTTCTATTCAAGGCTTAATGAGCAATTGTTTGGATAGTTAAGATTTGTTGCAGGAATCCTTTTCATTTAAGATGCATTACTTTCACGACGTTATTTTAAAAACAGCGCTAGTTGCCCAATGGAATCGCATGCTAATCCTTTGAAACATATAAGTCTGGTATAGGTAGAGACGTTACGCCTAAACTATTTTAAGAAGAGGGCCACATTCAGGATCACGAGAACGTTTTAATTTTTAGTTACAATCAGAATTAAGAATCGATTTCCTCAAATCTTTAATAGGAATAGAGATTCTTATGCATATACAATCTATAAAAAAAGCATTGAGTAAAAATTTACTTTTGATAGTTTTATAAAAATGCATTATAAATTAAAAGAACGGTAAATACTACAAGATTTTAGATTGCGTTAAGTTACAAATTTATAATTTTTTAAAAATAAATAAAGAAAGCACACCAGTATTTCAAATATATTACATTGGAAGACATTTAAACATATTTGGTTACAGCAGAAAATTCAACAAAAGGTTCCAAAACAACGCAAAAATTAGCATTATACCATAGTTGATTTCTTGATAAAATCGCAGAATAGAGGCCGTTGGGGATTTGGCGTCAAAAATTATTTTAGCCAAAGTCCACCAAATAACGAGTTGTGCTTTTAAAGGGAAGGAATTGCAAAAATGTACAAGAAGCCCGAGATACCACATTTAGCAAAATGTTGCCAAATCCCAAAAGCCCTTATTTTGTGTTTGGTCCGATTTCTACTATCAAATTGGGTTGCTAATTATATACCATAGTTATCTTGCCCCACGTTGGGCCACCAATTATATCATTCGAGGTTTCGCTGCTAGCTCAGATTTCTTTATATCAAGAGAAGATTAAAATTTCAATTATTCCAACAGAAACGCTAAGTTCTACATTAAGACTCAATTCTTGTTATAAGGAGACTAAAGTTCAACTACCTTATATTATTTTGTTTCGTTATTATTGTTTTTTTTTTTTTTTAGTAATTTAAAGCAATTACTAAATAAAAATGGTTACAACACAAAGCATAACAATTAACAAACTTAAATTTCCAAAAAATAAGGGATCATCTTACGGTTGCCACATATAAAAGTCAAATTTATGCTTTGCGCTATAATTGTCTAATGGAAGTTCAGACTGAAACTCAAAGATTCTCATGGAAAATCGATCGTTACAGTACGAAATTAAAAAAATCCTAAAAATATTTTTCAAATTAATAATCATACTTTTTAAATTTCCTTGTTGCAGTTTTAAAAATATCACAAATTCTTAAATAAAAAAATCATTAGCTGCCCAAAATAGCAAATACGCACATTTGACAGTTATTATTTGTCATACACTGCGTAAAAAAAATAGAAGGACAGTGTTTTTTGCCAATTAATGTCTCTTATCTTCTCCTAATTACCAGATATTTGTGCAGATTTAGTTTAATGGCCCTTTTTTTTCATTTTAGCAAAAATTAAACAACTACCACTAATATTATTAATAAAATTAGTATATATAATTTCCGATGCGTAAAAAAAGTAGAAGGACACTTGCTAATATATTTAATTTAGTGAGTTGTTCTATAGTTAAATAGTGATTTTGTACTTTGTTTTATCCTTTTCTGACAAAAAATCTAATTTGTTTAAAAGTTACGCTGTTTCTCCGTTCTCAGAAATGCCTAATACCTTAACGATTTTCAAAAGGCCAAATTTCCGCATATCAAAATGATGGTAAAGGTTGCAGAGAGATTGCACGATTGTTGCAGAAGAGCCCCAATACAGTTTCAAACTTTATCAGAAATCCTTATAAAAATGGAAAGAAAAAGAAGACTGGTAGACCGAAAAAGTTAACACCACGTGATGAAAGAAAACTTGTTCGTGTGCTTAAGAAGAACAAAGGGAGTGTTTCAAAGGCAAGAAATCAAGCAGGACTTAATCATGTGACGAAACAAACAGTTTACAACTATATTAAAAGATCTAAAAAAAAAAAAATTCATTTTCAAAAAACGGAAACATCATCCTAAGTGGACACAAGCTCACATTGATAACTGTTTAGCGTGGCTAAGGAGCACATGTCCTGGACTACAGAATGGACTTCTGTGATATTTTTCGATGAAAAGAAATTTAACTTAGACGGTCCAGACGGATATCAGCACTACTGGCATTGTCTGGGGAATGAAGACGAATACTATTCAACACGACAAATGGAAGGAGGAGTTTAATGGTTTGGTTGGCTGTTGGATACGGAGGAAGGACAAGTCTAGTTTTCTTAAATAGTAAGCAAAAACATAGAGACTAAATTCAAGTGCTGAATTCCGAGCTTCTTCCTTATGGTTCTGACTTGGGGGTGAAGAGTGGAAGTTTCAGCAAGACGGAGCTTCCCTTCATACCGCGACTGAGTCAAAAACTGGTTCCTAACAAATAATGTGGATGTTTTACCATGGCCAGCCAAAAGTCCTGATCTTAATGTAGTGGAAAACATCTGGACAATGCTAGTTCGTCAAGTTTATGCTGATGTAAGGCAATTTGATTCTCTAACTCAGCTTCGAGAAGCATTGAATGACTCGTGGGACAATTTTTGTCAAACAGAAGTTCAATCTCTATACAATTCACTTTCAAACAGAATATTTGAAATTATAAAGGCCAATGGGAAGAACATTCCTTATTAAAATCACTATTTTTTCATTCATTATAATGCTGTCCTTCTACTTTTTTTACAAAAAGTTTCAAAAAAAGAAACTATCTTTGTTGCCATTAATATTTATGTTTGAATATCATAATTCTGATGTTAAAATTGTATTTTTAAAATATTTGTAAAATGCTTCTAATAAAAATTTTAGTAAAATAAAATATTTTACGGTTATTGTTACCAAATCAAGTGTCCTTCTACTTTTTTACGTAGTGTAATAGTGCATCAACCTATATTATTATAGCTATGTATACGATCATTTTAATTAAATTATATCTCATAAAATATATATTATGTTTAAATACTACTATATAATATACTTAGCATTATTTAAATCCTATTTATGAATTTATTAAAAGCTAATTTCTATTATCAAGATCCATTAAATTAAGAATTATATTAGAAGACTGAACAAATTATTAAAATTTATTTTATATCTCTTAGTACTAACACATTTATAACTGCTTACATTAATATAATTCTTTTGCAAGTCTTTAAAAACAGAATAATGAAGCAGTCAAGTAAATTTTTAACAATGAGAAAAATTGTAAACATTTAATGAACATAAAATTGACATAAAAAATATTTACAATACACTTAAAATGATTTCAAAATATTCAAATAACTTGTGGTGAATAGATTTCAGTCCATGTAGCAACAGCCCTCTCAATCACAAATATTGACATAAAAATTATAATGAGTATAAAATTGTAAAAGAAAGGTTTTAATAGATAAATGCAATTAATTATTGTGAAAAACATTTAAACTAAGACGCCCTTATAACAAAGTCGTTTGAGTGCACTTATCACATAAGAAAAAAAAATAAATCCTTAAAATTAGATGTTTGAATGCAAAAACATTAACAAACACACATTCAGTCAATGAACATAATTTTTCCAAGATGTTGAATTCTATTAAAATTTGATCTCAACAACTAAGAATTATGTTTCTTCTTTAAAATTGATTTAATTTAACTCTTTTTTAATTAGCTTTTAATTGAAATAAATTTTATACAATTTTAACGGCAGATTAAAAATATAGAGAAGAGTTATATGTACATAATATAGATATTTAATTTTTCCAATCTTATATTTCAGATGAAATCTTTTAAACTCAATCGTTTAAAAACATTTGAATCTGATCTGTTTAATCGTAGTGAGGAGGGTAATCTGCTAGATGGTGGGCAGTGACAACGACCATTAAAAACTACTTGTCGTTGAAAAATGCTTGTTCTACTGTCGGTCACTCTTAGTCTGATAGCAAATTAGAATCAAAAGGAGTTAACTGCTAACAACTCTATATGTTCAATTCTAAAAAGTTACCCTCAATAGCAGTTAGAAAAAAATTGAAGAAATTAAAATAACAAAACCCCACCTAATCCTGAAGCCAAACTCCTAGCCATTTAGCAAGCCATTTCTTATACTGAAACAGTAAGAAACAAACATATACTAGCGAGTAGCATTTGAGTTTAATCAATTTATTCCGACAACAATATTACTGGAATAATTTGACCACCTCTTAAAAACTTGAACCCATACATACGAACACTGGTAGCTGTTAATTTAATACCACCAAAATCCATCTCTACATCTTTTCTGAGCAATTGTCCTCGTAAACCCTATTCCATTACTAAGCCAAGGCCAAATTCAAAAAAATGAAGAAATGAATTCAGAAAATGAGAGGGATAAAAAACACCCAATAGATAACAAGTAGATTCTAAAACATGAAATATTTATCAGGAAACGATTTAACAAAACATCCTTCTCGTTCAGAATCATATTCATCTTCTCTATTACACTCAATGCCAGTGAAAAAGTGTGATGACGATGTTTAACATAACGGAAAAACATCATTTTAGACATTTGATTTTGAAATACTTTAAGAGACATTTTATTTTGTGAGGTCACGAAATTTTAAAATAAAATTCGTTTTTTTTGTAGTGTCTTTTATTGAAATACTGTTGAGAAACACTATTTTATTTCTTTTTTCTGTGAATTAAGCGCTTTTATCATTTACTTTCTTGATATATTAACTTTTGTTTGGCTTAGCTAGCAAATACTGGCGCTTGTATCATTAACCAACCTTGCATTCACTATAAGTATTGTAATGATTAGTATCATGCTTTTGAAATAGTCCTCGCAAGAGTGCGTTGTAAAAAATCATTGTTGTAAAATTCGCCTCCCTTATTAGTTTACAAAGTTTAATTCCTGTTGATTTCTTAAATAAAATGGGAAATGCTTGCACTAAAGAATGAGCATTCTTATTTTTTAAAGGTACAGCATAGGCATATTTTGAAAACACATATCAGTCAAAATATAATTGAATCCTTTATCACTTCGATAATATTTTGTTGCATACACCAAATCACCTTGTCAAATGACAGTACTTTTACCTTCTCGAATCTCACGGGTTGTGGTTTATATAGAGGATAACACATTAGGATAGTACATTATTAACCAGTTCTTCACTTTTTTTTTTTAGGTATACCAGATGCTTGTGCAAGTTTTTAAATCAAGATGTTCTGTATCGTAGTAAATGCAGGTAAATACTATTCATTTTGATGACGGTTGAGAACGAAATTTCTGCCTTTGTTTAACCATGAGTTCTCTACTGCAGGGGTCTCCAAACTTTCCAGCCTTAGGGCCGTACTGTGTACTCCAGTAAGAACCAAGGGCCAAAATCGTTTTAATTTTCTGCCGTCTTAAATCTCTTTTAATAATTGGTACAAGTAACTGCAAACTATTGTCAGTGAAAAATCATAATTACATAAATCTCATTAGTATTTTTTTGCAAGTGAATACCCCGCACTTTCATTCGCGTTAATTTAGCTTTTTCGTTCCTGAGGGATAAAAATCACAGGTTTGATTCAGGATATATACATTCCAAACATCGATAGACATACATATGCGATACTCTTTACCCCAACATAACTACCGAGGGTAACGGCGGGATGTTCACTTGTTTATTATGTTAGTGGATTCATTACAATTAGTATGTGTTAGTTGTTATGCTTAAGTTAAATTTTCTGCGTATCATGCTTTACCTAGCAAGTAAATAAAACCAAGTTATTATCGTTCTGTGTTTTTTATCCAACTTATTACAGCAACAATAAGCTATTCGCTGTCGCGGGCCGGATTCATGACACTGGCGGGCCGGATTTGGCCCGCGGGCCGTAGTTTGGAGGCCCCTGCTCTACTACATATTTTTGTTCGTCTTCTGTTACGTAATTGAGTTGTCACTCTTTCAAAAATTATCACTCATAACTCTTTGAAAGTTATCACTTATACTGATGTCGTTATGTTTTAATTGAGCTAATAATTTATTTGCTAAAAAGAATGCAGAATGTTGATTTCTTGAATGTTTAATGGTACTGAATGTTTTTCATATCTTTTATAAAAAAGAGAGATGAAGTATATTTATAACTCCATTTTATTTTCTTTTATTTTTGCATTATATACATTTTTTAAAAATATTTTTGAACTAATGTTACACTGACTGAGTCGGGCTGGATAAAAGTAATGTGGGTGGAAGTGTCGAAGCTTTAACATACCTAACAAAGCCATTTTATTTCTGAGGTTAATTGACGAACAATTAAGTTAATTAATCCCCATTTAACGGCTAATTAAGTTTCGTTAGACCAAAAGTATCGCATATGATTCTTTCTCTTCGCTTTTGTGACATGAAATTTTTTTTCCCACCTATGCCTTTTGATAGTACACATGTGTTGGTTATATTGACTTTTCCAACTAAAGCAGACTCTATAGGATGATTTATAAATGCAATCATTTTAATGATTATAATAACAGAATTATTCAACTAAAGAACCGGTTTGTTCGTCTCTTCCATTATTGATCAAATTTTTTGTATAGCAACTTTAACGATTGCCGTATAACAATTTAAACACTTGTTTTCGCGTAAAATGTATTTTACTAGGACATCAATTTATAAGCAGTTTTGAAAAAGAGCAAAAAATGAACCTTTATAATGTTTATAACATCTTGGGAGAGATTTTTCAATTTCTGAAAATAATTCTTCTTTTATAGTCACATTATTTGCGTGTCCATCCGCCAAAAGCACGAAATCCCTTCTACTCTATCGAAAGCACATAATGCATATTCACTGTTATAAAATTTTTACAATAAGCGGTTATAGATTTTTGCGGATTTGAAGCTGCGTCCCATCAAAAGCAATCGATAGCTTAGAATTTCGTGCTTTTAAGTTCCATGCCATCGATTCCTATTCCTATTATTTTTCGTTCTTCAAGGGAAACTCTCACGCACAGCGATTCCATTTTCGAAGGTCTACGTGAGACTGGTTATTCCACTGGCCTAAAATCCCTCAAAGATTTTTTTTTTTTTTTTTTGTGGCTAGAACTCCTCAATTTTGCGGCCTAGTACTCATGGAAACAATCGTTTATATGAAACTGGCCCAGAATTTCCGGGCCACTTTTTGTGGCTCACAAATTAACATGGGCCATATGGGGTCAGACAGCATTTTGTTGTGTACAAAGCGCTGCTGCTGATGCTGATGTACTGCTTGGTGGTTATTGTTGCTGTATGTCAGAATTAAATAGAAGTGCTCTAAAGGGGAATGAGCTACAATTGTATGCAAAATAGACAATTGTAGTTCATTATAGACAATTGTCTACGTAGTTTGATCTCTCAAGACAAGAAACTTCATAACAGTACGTGCAATGCAAACATCTGTCTAATTAGAATAATTTACACATAAATTTCAGGGTTAAGATTTTTGTGCTCACCCTGTATAATGGATACATTACATTAAACGTTACATTATCCATTAATTACATTATCATTACATTATACAAAGTTACATTACATTACATTACTTACAGTATGCATCTATGCTTGGTATGTATCAAACATCTATCGCTAAGCATAAACGCTTAGGCATTTATGCTTAGCATTACACAGGATGTTGTACACCTATACCCCCTATACACCTAGTGTTGATGCACCTCAACAATTTGCCACACCCAAATATGTCATTCAAGAATTAGCACCATACTTACCTACCCTTTTTTTTTTTTGGATTTTTAAGCCTTCATCCAATAAAAAATGAATGAAATGACTGACACGCACAGAAGCAAATTACACTGAATTTGCCAAAATTCTGCACCAAACTAAACTAAATTTCCGAAAATAATATAACATTCAAAGAATCTGTTTAACAGCTCAAAACAACTTGTTTCTCTGGGGGATGGTCCCAATTTTTGGCCAGTCTTCCATTTGGCTCGAGGTGAGTTTGCGAGCTTTCTTTTCCACCAAAGGCAAGCTTTGACAATATTCTTTCCAATTTGGGGTGGCAAAATGAGTAGCAGGCTCCGAAAAACACCACACTAAGTAACATTTAATCCACTAGATATCTGCACATTCTAGTGGGGAATTACTTCGGTTAAAGTAACTGGCATTCGAAAACACTAACAATAGTATGAAAAGAAGTATATGCCGTTTCTTATCCCACTTTTCATCATCCCACTAGCAACATCTAGACCAAATCCAAGAACCCATGTGGTCTCGTGGAAGGAGGGAAAGGGGGCATCTTCTGTTAGTGTTATGAGGGAGCACCCGTAGGTTGAAATGGCTGTGTCGCTGACTTTTTACGGGGTAGAGTGGTCAGCCCTACGTCCCACGCTCTATTGTATTAGACCGGGACCTACGGTTTAAAATGAAGAATCATGATATGGCACCACCGAGGGTCGAACCAGAAAAACCAGTGGCATCTAGCGCCAGTTCAGTCACTTGGCCATCAGGGCCCAAAAAAGAAGTATATAATAAATACTATAAAAATGTCAAACAAATTTGAGATTAATTTTGGATAATAATAATTAGTAATATATTGGATAATAAGGATAAATGTGTATGGAAAAATTATGCACAACGGAAGCTAAACTATATGCTGTGTGGAAAAGGGAGTGTTGGTGGGGTAAATGGTTGTGGTCGAAAGGGAAAATTTCAGTTATTCACCACCATGTCATAATAATGGAGATTTCGTGTATCCACTAATTCCGGGCATTTTAGAGTTGGTTTGAGGGACGCTTTTATTCTCCAAATTCCATTGATGCAGATTCTCCGAATGCATCATGTACATGGGCAGTTTGGAATGCTAGGACATATGAATAACGTTCCAGTATACGTCAATAAAGTTAAACATTTACGTGGACGCAGATTCTGTACTACTTGTTTGGGATTGAATGAATACCTCTGGTGTGGAAAATTTGGTCATTTGTTTTAAGGGAACATGAATCATAATATGTGCCTTGATATATTAAAGAATAATTTACAGACAAGCGTAACAAAAATGGATTCAATCATGATTTACACTCTTAAACGCCATAATGATCTTAAATATATAACGTTAAGCACTAAGCTTTAAGTGCTACATGTCATGTCAAAAATTCTATCAATTTCTACCACAATAGACGGATATAAACCACATTAAGCAATTGGATGCTTTAGATGAAGTAAGTTTACCTTTTCTTAAAATGGATCTTAATGTAACAATTCCTTTTTTCGAACTGTGGAATTCTATTTTGAAATCAATTATTTAAAATTGGTCGAATCCATACCACGAAAATGCAAACTGTTACAAAAATCAAAAGATATCTAATTATAAATTATTTGTAAAAACTTTGTAAATTATTTCTATTGGATATTTTACAAAATAGGTAATTTGATTTTTTTAATCTAAATAAGGGAAACTCTTTATTTTTATTAAAATATAAAATAAAGGTTTGTATGAATATTAGTAATTTTGAATTTCAAGAATTGATATTTCTGGCACTTTTTAAATACAAAATAAAGACATACGAATACTTTCTATGCTCATTATATTTCATGTAAATTTCAACGCACAATTTATTAAAATCACAAAGCAAATTAGTGTTTATTTTAAATTAAAAGTTTATCGATTATAGAACCGAATTTTATCGAAAGTTAATCGAATCGTATTTTATCCAAAGTTTGTCGATTAGCGAATTGTATTTTTATCGAAAATTTATCGATTATCGAATCATATTTTATCGAAAATTTACCGATTATCGAAACGCATTTTATCGAAAATGTATCGTTATTTTAAATGAAAGTTTTTGAAATGAAAGTTCTTCAAATAAAAGTTTATCGTGGTACGTAAGACGATTAATCTATTTTAAATAATAACTTATACTCTTGCTATTTTCATATGCATTTTTGGTGCACGTTCCAGAACAATAAAATGCTCCCACAATACAATATATCATATTCACTACATTGTGTATATTATGTTGCATTTGTACTTATTGATTCAATTGTAAACATATTGAAACATTTTAAACCAAACAATTTGAATTCTCCAATTCATTGAATTCAAATGTTCTACACTATTATTCATTGAGCCCAATTATCGATTCTAATATCAGCAGAGTACTAACCAGTGACTACTAATCAGAGAGCTACATAACCATGCATCGTTAGATATTATCTATAACCATGGTGTTTCCACACTAAGTTAAATATTTGAGTACTCCTATTTGATATTAACTAAATACCTAATGTAAACAAATATCAGATATTAGTTTCTTCTATTATTCAAAACAACGAGTTGATGCTATGTTAACCTTTTTGTTATCTTCACAAAATATTATGAAGTTAAGGGCAGTATGGTTTGGTGATCTCAGCTGCTTTTGTAGAAGTAAATGCGGGAATGACCATCAAAGAATGAGGAAGTGAGCAAGATAAAATTTAAGGCGTACCAAAGTGGAAGTATTTGATAGAAGGGTCAACAGTTTGATTTGCTAACATTTTTAATTAAGGAATGAAATGTATGTTTAAGAAGAATTTGTATAATAGCCAATTCCAAATAATTATTTGGATTAATTATAATAATTAAATTTAATAAAAATACTTCATTTCATAAGGCATAATTTCCATATTTTTTAAAAAGGATTTAAAAAATTATTTTTTAAATTATCAATCATTCAACATATAAGACATTACGTATGCGTCATGCAACATATTAGACAGCCGAACGTATGCGTCATGCAACATATTAAACAACGGAACGTATGCGTCATGCAACATATTAAACAACGGAACGTATGTGTCATGCAACATATTAAACAACGGAACGTATGCGTCATGCAACATATTAAACAACCGAACATAAGCGTCATGCAACATATTAAACAACGGAACGTATGCGTTCTGCAACATATTAAACAACGGAACGTATGCGTTCATGCAACATATTAAACAACGGAACGTATGCGTTCTGCAACATATTAAACAGCGGAACGTATGCGTTATACATTTATATAAATAACGAAAGTACTTTAACAGCATTTGACGGAAAGGAAATGACTCGAGCATCAAATAAATCATTCTAATTAACGACAATTTTTAAGGGAAAAGGAAAACAAATATTTTGCCATCTATCATAATAATTAATCATGTATTTGTCAGCGGAATGACAAGATATATTTCTAGGTTAAATAGCAGGTCTTGGGGATTATTCCAAATTGCAACGTTAAAATGAGAAATACAAAGATTCTAAAGATTATAATCTTAATATCAATCGTACATGAATGATGCGATGAGCTGCTTAATGATAGAATGATGTGTTGCATTAAATTGAATTATAAAAAAATTTAAAATGTTTTATATGTGTACTAATTTATTCATTAATTAAAAAATAATTTTAAACGGAAGAAGTATTTTAAAAGATGCTGCAGAGTAAGAATTACCATGAAAAACTTTTGTACACAAATTTAAACTGAATTTTCAGCACAATAGACCATTTTTTCAAATATTGCCATAGTGTATTCATCACTTAATATGGATAATTCACTAACATAAGTTATTAATTAAACTGTAAAGACTGTCAAACTGTAAAAGAAACTTTCAATGAACATTTCTATTTTACATGATTTCATGCAAATAAATAATGAATTACTACACGATTATAGATTTGTCTTCTGGTAAGAAACAATGCTTTGAGCAGAAAGACTAGAATCAAAAGTTTTCATTTTGTATCTGAGTTCTCACAAGCCAAGTATTTCTTTTCTGAGCAAAGAGGATAGCTATTAGATCCTACTCTAATATAAAATCCACGTATATAATATCCCTGAATGCCGCTATAAATTCTCAATCCACCACCTAAATCCCATGGGAGTTATATGGTAGGGTAGCCCTCTGTCCGCCATTTATGAATATTTCAGTTTGGAACTGCAGAGATTGGGCTCGAAGATGTAGCGGCAGGTAAGGACAAACTAAGCTGAGATTTAGCACGGTTTCCATGACAATATTTTAATTTATTTTTACTAAGTTTGTTGGTGCACGAAAGATCGTGCTGTACCATTATGCATTTATGCAATACAGTGCAGTACATTATGCATTTATGCAGTGCAGTACAGTACATTATGCATTTATGCAGTGCAGTACAGTACATTATGCATTTATGCAACACAGTACAGTACATTCTGCATTTATCCAACACAGTACAGTACATTCTGCATTTATCAACACAGTACAGTACATTCTGCATTTATCCAACACAGTACAGTACATTCTGCATTTATCCAACACAGTACAGTACATTCTGCATTTATCCAACACAGTACAGTACATTATGCATTTATGCAACACAGTACAGTACATTATGCATTTATGCAACACAGTACAGTACATTATGCATTTATGCAACACAGTACATTATGCATTTATGCAACACAGTACATTATGCATTTATGCAACACAGTACATTGTGCATTTATGAAACACAGTACATTGTGCATTTATGCAACACAGTACATTGTGCATTTATGCAATACAGTACAGTGCATTTATACAATACAGTACAGTACATTATGCATTTATATAATACAGTACAGTACATTATGCATTTATACAATACAGTACAGTACATTGCGCATTTATTTAGCTGAGATTTAGCATGGTTTCCAAGACAATATTTTAATTTATTTTTACTAAGTTTGTTGGTGCACGAAAGGTCGTGCTGTACCATTGTGCATTTATGCAATACAGTGCAGTACATTATGCATTTATGCAGTGCAGTACAGTACATTATGCATTTATGCAGTGCAGTGCAGTACATTATGCATTTATGCAACACAGTACAGTACATTCTGCATTTATGCAACACAGTACAGTGCATTCTGCATTTATGCAACACAGTACAGTACATTATGCATTTATGCAACACAGTACAGTACATTATGCATTTATGCAACACAGTACAGTACATTATGCATTTATGCAACACAGTACAGTACATTATGCATTTATGCAACACAGTAAATTGTGCATTTATGTAACACAGTACATTGTGCATTTATGCAACACAGTACATTGTGCATTTATGCAATACAGTACAGTACATTGTGCATTTATGCAATACAGTACAGTACATTGTGCATTTATGCAATACAGTACAGTACATTGTGCATTTATGCAACACAGTACAGTACATTATGCATTTATGCAATACAGTACAGTACATTATGCATTTATACAATACAGTACAGTACATTGCGCATTTATTTAGCTGAGATTTAGCATGGTTTCAAGACAATATTTTAATTTATTTTTACTAAGTTTGTTGGTGCACGAAAGGTCGTGCTGTACCATTGTGCCTTTACATAATACAGTACATTATGCATTTATGCAATACAGTGCAGTACATTATGCATTTATGCAACACAGTGCAGTACATTATGCATTTATGCAACACAGTGCAGTACATTATGCATTTATGCAGTGCAGTACATTATGCATTTATGCAGTGCAGTACAGTACATTATACATTTATGCAGTGCAGTACATTATGCATTTATGCAATACAGTACATTATGCATTTATGCAATACAGTACCGTACATTGTGCATTTATGCAATACAGTACCGTACATTGTGCATTTATGCAATACAGTACCGCATTGTGCATTTATGCAATACAGTACCGTACATTGTGCATTTATGCAATACAGTACCGTACATTGTGCATTTATGCAATACAGTACATTACATTGTGCATTTATGCAATACAGTGCAGTACATTGTGCATTTATGCAATACAGTGCATTTGTGCATTTATGCAATACAGTGCAGTACATTGTGCATTTATGCAATACAGTGCAGTACATTGTGCATTTATGCAATACAGTGCAGTACATTGTGCATTTATGCACGTGCAGTACAGTACATTATGCATTTATGCAATACAGCACAGTACATTGGGCATTTATGCAGTACAGTACAGTACATTGTGCATTTATGCAATACAGTACAGTACATTGTGCATTTATGCAACACAGTACAGTACATTGTGCATTTATGCAATACAGTACAGTACATTGTGCATTTATGCAATACAGTACAGTACATTATGCATTTATACAATACAGTACAGTACATTATGCATTTATACAATACAGTACAGTACATTACGCATTTATTTAGCTGAGATTTAGCATGGTTTCAAGACAATATTTTAATTTATTTTTACTAGGTTTGTTGGTGCACGAAAGGTCGTGCTGTACCATTGTGCCTTTACATAATACAGTACATTATGCATTTATGCAATACAGTGCAGTATATTTATGCATTTATGCAACACAGTGCAGTACATTATGCATTTATGTAACACAGTACAGTACATTATGCATTTATGCAGTGCAGTACATTATGCATTTATGCAGTGCAGTACATTATGCATTTATGCAGTGCAGTACATTATGCATTTATGCAGTGCAGTACATTATGCATTAATGCAGTGCAGTACATTAGGCATTAATGCAGTGCAGTACATTAGGCGTTTATGCAGTGCAGTACATTATGCATTTATACAGTGCAGTACATTATGCCTTATGCAGTACATTACCTTATGCATTTATGCAACACAGTACAGTACATTGTGCATTTATGCAACACAGTACAGTACATTGTGCATTTATGCAACACAGTACAGCATTTATGCAACACAGTACATTGTGCATTTATGCAATACAGTACCGTACATTGTGCATTTATGCAACACAGTACATTGTGCATTTATGCAACACAGTACATTGTGCATTTATGCAACACAGTACATTGTGCATTTATGCAACACAGTACATTGTGCATTTATGCAATACAGTAACGTACATTGTGCATTTATGCAATACAGTGCAGTACATTGTGCATTTATGCAATACAGTACAGTACATTATGCATTTATACAATACAGTACAGTACATTATGCATTTATACAATACAGTACAGTACATTATGCATTTATGCAATACAGTACAGTACATTATGCATTTATGCAATACAGTACAGTACATTATGCATTTATGCAATACAGTACAGTACATTATGCATTTATGCAATACAGTACAGTACATTATGCATTTATGCAATACAGTACATTTTGCAGTACATTGTGTATTTAAATTAAACTAAACTGAAGTGAAGCGAGAGCTTTGAATGCTATACAAAATAATGCCATGAATAAAATATTAATCTCTTTCCAGAAATCTTTAGTCCTACATTTATCCGTACAAATTAATAGAGATTATTCCTCTATCAAAAATATCAAAGCAGGAGCATCTCAAGGAAGTTAAATATCACATTCTTCTTCTCAATCTTCATTTCGGATATTACTACAAACTTCCATATATACAGCAATTTATGCAGATGAAATAGTCCTGCTATATATAAAAATAAATACCCAAAATTCCTTGTTTTTGCTTTAAATCAACATCTTGAATCTCTATTTGATATGATAAATAAAAAAAATTGCATGAAGGTGTATTTTCAGCAAGATTCATAAATATAAACAAAAAACTAATTACTTACCTTAGAAACCAACGTCTTCTGGAAAAAATTGAAGTCAAATATCTTGAATTTATCTTCAGCAACATCTCAAACGGAATTTTCACTTTAACTATCTCAAACAAAAGTACAGACAAAACATCAACAGACTTTATCCCCTCATTGCTAGAAATTCCTGCATGATTAAGAATAATATTCTTATTTTCTTCTCTATGCTTCGTCCATTCCTTACTTTTCCACGTCCTTTTCCTTCGTCCATATCAAAATCCTAGAAGCACAACAAAACACGACTACAAGACAAATTGCTATTGCCAATCGGTACATGAGGAATGTAGATATTCAAAAATCAATTTCCTTAGTATCTTCAATAATCTGTGCTACCTGATGGCCAAGTGGCTAGCGTTCTGACCTTTGGTGCCTTTTTGCTCGGGTTAGAATCCTGGCGATGACATGGATGTCTGTTAGTGGTTCGGAATCGATGCTGAACTGTAGGTTTTGGTCTAATTAGCTTAAAGTGTGCACAAAATCACCGTAGAGCAACAAACCAAACCAAACAATAATCTGACAACGACTAAAAACTGGTCGTCCACGAAATCGAATCTTATGAACGATATCCAAATATGTGGGTGCAGCACTTGCATTAAGGTATCGAAGACAATTGTCTAAGTGTTTGTCAACTGCATTTGAACAAAAAACCCTTTGTTTTTAGGGCCTGAATGGCTGAGTGGCTAGCGCTCTGACGCTCGGTACCACAGGTTTCGGGTTTGAATCCCGGCGGTACAATGGATGCTTGCAGTGGTTCGGAATCCACTTTATACCGTAGTTCCCTGGTCTAACATGATCGTAGAGCGTTGCGGGGGTAGTGTTACTCCGCGTCCGTAGCTTCTTCAAGCTACACGCACCTCTTGGGTAGTGCTAAGTAAGCAACATCGGTACAGCGCTTGCCTTAAGGCATCCAAGACAACTGTCTTAAGACAGCTGCTTTAGAAAAAACAAACCCCATTCAAATATTAAAAGAAGCAGGAAACCTCCTAATTACGCTACTTTTGATTGATTTTTTGTCTTGCAAGTCTGTTCTAATACTTCTTCTTCTGCAATAGCCCCATGGTGGGCCAAGGCCATCTGCCTATTGACAAATTCCGAAACATGAGATGTTTTCTTTTTTTTACGTGTAGGGTTGTCAATCTACGCCCTTAGTCACATTAGACAGGGACCTATAGTTTAAAGTGGATTTCTAATCACTACAAACATCCATGGTACCTCCGGAACTCGAACCCGAAAACTGTGCCACCGAGAGCTAGTCACTCGACCCTCAGGTCGCTGTTTTAATATTTCCTTTTTAATTTCTGGGTATTACCAACATTTTTAAACTTGAAAGTTTGCCCCCACAAGGAAAGTTGACGGGCTTGATCTTATATAATAATATAACCTACCCTGCTAAAATGAAATAAATCATTACAATCTTCTTAAAACAATTAATCATTTTTTTTTGTTCTATTGCATCTGGCAAACATTTAGACAATTGTCTTTGATGCCTTAAGGCAAGCGCTGCAACGGCGTTACTCACTTAACACTACCCAGGAAGTACATGTAGCTTGAAGATAAGCTACGGACGTGGAGTAGCAATACCCCGCAAGGCTCTACGATCCTGATAGACCGGGGCCTATGGCTGAAAGTGGATTCCGAATCATTACAAACATCCATGACCCCGCAGGGACTGAACCTGAAACCTGTGGTACCGAGCGTCAGAGCGCTAGCCATTCGGCCATTCAGGGCCCCACAATTGATCATAATTTGAAAAGAAAAAAAAATTTCTAAGATTATAACTTAAAATGTCACCTTTTTTTTACCTGTAATGCATAAAAATCCAATTAATATAAAAATGCAGAAGTAGATGATTAACTTAGGTTTTAAAACTTACTAAAATTAAGTTTGTTAGTAAAACTGTCAAAACCAGCAGAAAAGGCAGAATTAAAAACGCGATTTGATTTGTTCCATTTAGTATTAAACAGGTTAAAAAAAAAAAATTTAAAATCACGAAATAAGTTAGAACATAGAATATATCAGAGATGTTCTATTATAGTTGATTCTAAAATTTAATTGGAAATCTATACAATGCGAATAATAAGGGTTAACTGTGAACTAGATGACGATGATCTGAAATTATTGCGAGAAATAAATCCTTGAATAACTGACAACCCTGCAACTGCAACCACATAACTGCAACTTTGCAAATTTCAAATATAAATTTGTGTAAAAATTCGGTTTTAAAGCTAAAAACTTTATAAATTTCTTAGTAGTGTTGAATCTATTTATTTGAAATCTGAATACTGCTATACTTATTTAAAATCTGTTTAGTTTCATTAAGGCCACAAAATATTTCTCGTAATTAACTAATTGGTTGTTTATTTAATCAAAACTTCTTGTTGGGCTAATGAAGACTAATAGAGGTTAATAGTAGTAATGAGTCAAATTAATTCTCATTTACGAAGAGTTTCATGCATGGATTAGTAAATTGACCTACTACAAACAAACTATTTTTTTTTCTGCAGCTTTGTTTATTATATTTGTTTTTTATATAATATATATTACATATAAAATTTGAAAGTGTTAGTACTAAAATGAAAATATATGTGTAATTAAAATGAAAGAAGAATGAAGTATCCCGCATGGAAAAAAACTACTTACTACTAACCATTTTCGGTACAAATTTTTTTCTTATTCCTAGTAGTACGGTCCAAATTAATTTTAGGTTTTTATCAATATAACATCAAAAATACCCATTTTCTTAAAAACTAAAATTTTGATAAACGTACGTCCTATTATAAATCTTCTTCATTGGCGCAACAGCCCTATGGTCGGCCAAGGCCGTTTGAATACTGCCAGGTTTTGAGATAGGAGATGGCTCTTTTTTTTACGGGGTTGGGTTGTCAACTCTACACCCAACGCTCTACAGTTATATTAGACAGGGACCTAGTTTAAAGTGGATTCCGAACCAATATACATGTCACCGCCGAGACTCGAACCCGAAACCTAATAATATAATCTACCATGATAAAATAAAATAAATCACTACAACATTTTTAAAACAACTTATCATAACTTGAAAAGAAAAAGAAATTCCAAGATTATAACTAATAATTTTGACTTTTTTTACTGTAATGCATAACATCCAATTAATATAAATCTTCAGGAGTTGATTATACCATCGTATTAGTATGTTTGGTTTTTAAAACTTACTAAAACTAAGTTTGTTATTAAAATTGTCAATACCAGCAGAAGTAGACAGAATTGAAAACAAGATTTGGTTCGTTCCTTTTAGTATTAAACAAGAGAAGTAAAAAAAAAAAAAAAAAAAAAAACAATTTAAAATCGCGAAATAAGCTCGAACATCGAATATTTCGGAGATGTTCTATATATACTAGGTTCTAAAATTTAATTGGAAATCTATACAATGCGGATAATAATAGTTAACTGTGAACTAGACGGCGATGATCTGAAATTATTGCGATAAATAGATCCCTGAATAATTGACAACCCTGCAAGGTACAGTCAATATTGAATTAGAATATCGTTTGTAAATTTCTCTTGGAGATTCGTGTAAAAAATTGCATTATTAAAGCTGGAAACTTTTGTTTCTTAACTAGATATATATTTTTCAGTACTGTTGGACCCTATTTATTTGAAATATGAATGCTGCTATACTTAAAATCCAGCTAGTGTAGTTCAGAGAATCAACCTTTCTATTCAACTCACAAACTAATTGTCGTAATTAACTAATTGGTTGTTTTATTAAGTTAAAAACACATCGTTGGGTTAATGAAGGCTAATAGTGGTTAATAGCATTAATGAGAAAGGTTCATTTTTATTTAAGAAGATTTTCGTACATGAATTAGTAAATTAACCTAATTATATAAAATTATATTTTCGCTTGAATATACACTCAAATTATCTCTCTTTCTCTATATATATTTATTTATTTATACATATATATACGGTGATTGTAATTCAAGTCTCACTTTCAAAATGCTGTAAAAAAAAGAAACTCTCGTCACAATATGTTCAAATTTGAATTAAAGATACTTGAAGAAGGGGGAAACGGTATAGCATCAAAAATGTTCAAAAAAAGTTCCAATTTGGTATGTCCTTGCCATGGTGGACGGGCTTTCCACTAACAGTGTCGCAATTGTTGAATGACTAAGTCCTTTTTCCGTCAAAACCGAAACAATCAAATACATAGAACACTGCAGTTGGTTTAATGTGTAACTCATGCCAAATACGTTGTAATTTCGATTCCAAATATCAATGGCAGTCGAATTCACTTTTTCTTTATGCCGCTTACAGCGCCATCTATTAATTTACTTTCGAACTTTTTTGATGTCGTACTATTTCCCCCTTCTTCAAGTATCTTTAGTTCAAATTTTCTCTATTCAATTTCATTTTTTCAATTTAAATTTCACTTTTGGTTTCCGTTGCCTACTTTTTGCGGAATAGAAATTTACTATAGGTCCTGATGGCCGAGTGACTGGCCCTCGTTGCTAAAGGTTTCTAGTTCGAGTCCCGACGACGCCATCGGTGCTTTTTAGTGGTTCAGAACCCCCTTAAAACCATAAGCTCTGGTCTAATATAACTGTAGAGCATTGGATGTAGGGCTTACAACCCTTTACCGTAAAAAGAAAACACCTGCTGTCTCTGAAATTGCCAGTAGGCAAATAGGCCTCTATAGGGCTGTTCCACCAATTAAAAACTATGTCACTCTGCTGACATAATTCATTGAGGAAAAATAACTTGTGTGTGTCTAATCATCAGGTGTCCTACAGTTACGGACGGACATCGCATGAGTAATCTATCCATCGATTGAGAGACAGAGAGCAGCTTCTGTTGTGATGGAGCACCGTAGGTAGAAGTCTGACTTGGCTCTGCGATCCTCTTACAGTCATATGAGACAGGGACCTACGGCGTAAAGTGGATTCCGAATCACTACAAGCATTGATGGCATCGCGAGGACTCGAACCCGAAAACATGTCGCACCGATCACTAGACACTCGGCCATTCAGGTCCACTGCTAACTTAGTGCTCTTGATTACATATCTGATAAGAACAGAGAATCTAAACGCACTTTAAAAAATAATTTAAAAATATTAAAATCCTAATGAAATCAGGCTTTAAATATTCAAATTCAAATCTTCCAGATATTTTGATTTTTCCAATCAAAATTCAATATTATATTTATGGATTAATTACTGGTATCTAACTACTAAATAAATTCATTTAATTTTATAGGGTTAGGAGATATTCTTTATTCGTTTAAATATGTCCAACTAGATTTGATTAATTTTAAATGTATTATTGAAAAAAGAACTGAAAAGACGCATTTTCAATTTTTTCTAGTTAAATATAAAATATAATTAATATTGAAAGTGAAATGTTCATATATTAATTTAAAAGCAACTATCCTTATAATTATTTCAAACTATTTAAAAAACGAAAAAATAGTTTTTAAATATTTTCGAATATCAGTTTCTGAAAAATGCCAGAGGCAAACGTTATAATAGTTGGCTTGATAATATATCATGTTCTGGTATGTTATGTATATTTGTGTTAATAAATAAAAAAGTACAACCTTATTAAAAATGTTGTTAGAATAGTTCAAAAAGGATTTCTTCTTTATTTGTGATAATTTTGAAAATGAATTTCTTTTAATGAAAGTCAAAAAAATGTATTCAAATAACTTTAATTTAATTGTTATTGTGTTATAGATATGCAAAAGTACTGTTTTAATATTATAACATAATTTATATAGTAAACTTCATCATCAAAAAAATGAACGATGATTATGATTTTTTACAACGAAAATGTTTATGGCAATTTTTCTTCAGAAGAGAGACTGTACTAAATGATTTTTGTTTTTGTTTGTTTCTTATCCGACTTGCTAGATAGCAACATCTAGACCAAGTTCAAGTTCAAAACCATGGGGTCTCATGGAAGGATGGAAGGTAACTTCTGTTCGGATGGAGCATCTTTAGATAGAAGTCTGACTTTTGTTCCATGTAGCTAAAGAATGAGGCCGAGAGGACTTCCGAGAGGACCTTCCGAGAGGACTTTTGAAATGTAACTACCCCTCATTTGCGTATAAAATGAGACTCCGACTCACAAGGCAAGATGATGAACATCACAAACACCATCGATCCTCCTCGTTTCTTGAAACAGTGTCTACAACAAAGACGTCAACGGATGAAACCCCCCTCACTAATGCTCACCAGCGGCGCGCGTTACCACTGAACCGCGAGTTGGGCACTAATATAACAAAGTTTCTATATATTGTTGTAAAAACCTTTTAGAAACTTATGGAGATAACTCTTACTACTGTTCATTTTTTTAATATTACTCAGCATTCATAACTTTCTAACAATAATTCAAAAGCATTGATTTAAAACTATCATTATAAATAATGCTTGATTCATTACAGAGTTAAAATAAGCATAAGTAATTTTAAACAATAATATTACAAATACTTCATTTGAACTTCCAAAATGAAATACATAGCATAACAATAAAAACAATCCTACAAGATATAAGAAGTAATATTGATGAATAAAGTTGTTAAGTGTTATTAATTATATTAAATGTTATACCTCCCCGACTCGTGGTCAGTGGCAACGCACTGCCACTGTTGAGTAAAGGCGGAGGTTCAATCAGTTGGCGGCTTTGTTATAGATGGGGGTAGATGCTGTTAACCATGGGGTCTCATGGAAGGAGGGGATCATCAGTTTCTGCTGTATTGGAGCATCCTTAGGTAAAAGTTTGATTTGGGTTCATGGCGCTGAAGGAGGACCAACTGACCAGTTGCAACATGTGCAGCTAGCATCAAAGTGAGCCGAGGTTTAAATAAATTGGTGAAGTTAGTAGTCCCTCTTTTCAGAGACGAAAAAAATTGATGGCGATTGTAATAGTATACGTAAAAGAGACTCACATCAAAAGTCAGGCTGCCAGGCGTGAGTTTTCTTGGTTTTCGCCCATACGACACGTAAATGAGGAGGAATTACTTCTAAAATGACACAAGACCGTCATTTCGATTGGCTATTTCTGATATATATAAATGGTTTAAGAGGCCCACAGATGTTAAACAACTCAATAAAAACGTTAATCTTTTAAAAAGTTATAAGCAGATATTTTTCTTCAAAAAAAAAATTAAGTATATATATATATTCCATTAATTTCACTAATTTGAATTTCATCAACAAACTACTGCAATTTACTCAGCCATAATGTTATAATTTAAGTAACACACCTCAAACAAGTAAAGTAAGTTACACACCTATCTGCATAGTTTCTTAATGAAAATTACATGATGTTCTTCCATTTATTTAAATTTTTATTTATCATAAATGGTATCATCATTTTATTTATCATCTTCTTCTATTTCATTGGGCCGAGGCCGTCTGCCCGTTGGCAGATTTCAATACAAGGGAGCTAGGTTTGTCATCCTTACGCCCAACGCTCTACAGTCAAAGTAAAATCAGTCACAGAAAATCAATAATTATTTTGTAATAAAGAAATCGATCTGAAAATTTTTTGACTTATTAAGAAAACAAAAACGTTGTGTTAAAACACAAAATTATTACTTTTCTATACATAAATTTTTTTAAACATATGTAATGTACATGTAATTAGAGTTTTTTAAATATAACATCAGAACATCTTTTGACTACCACTGTTATCCATGAGAAAACTAAGTACAAAAATAAATTTAACAAAATTGTCTAAAAATTTACGATTTAGCATTAAAACCGTTAGTAAAATTATCTTGTGAAATCAAATATATTTTTTCCCTTCTTTATACAACGCAATAAAAGAGATGAAAAATTTGTAACATAAAATAATTAAAAAATGTTTATGTCATATCACATTTTCGCAGCATCAGTCTTAAATGGGTTAATGACAATGCAGTTTACTTTTAAAATGAATAATGATTTTTATGGAAATATTTTCGTAAGCTAATAATGAAAGGAGAAATTAAATACTAATCCTTGAATCTTTTCAAGAGCTTAATATATTTTTAAAGATATTAGATTGGATGGATGGAAGATTAAATTAAGAATAATATTTTCACTCGGGAAATAATCTGTTCGATTTTGAATCAAATATGTGCATAAATTATTCTCACGCCAAGCACATTTCATTAACAAGAATAATCTCCTAATTATCATAGAAAAATCTTTCTTCAAAGATTATGGTAGCTCCAGTATTTTATTCGATCTTTATCTGACGCATGTGAATCAGGGAACATTTTAAGCCTTTTTAATGCGTTAAGGTGAATAAATAAGTATTTCTGATCCAATAGTTATTTATTTTTATCGTAAAATTAAAATTATGCCAAAAATAAATCAAACTAAATTTTATTTTCTAAAAATATTTATTGTCCGTTTCCTCCAATTTTTTTATTTTAATGAAACAATTAATTAATTTTTTAATACGGATAATTTTACATTCTACTTACTGGCTTTGATGCAAAATCGTATAAGTATTTTCTGTGGATATAATTTATTAAAATTATTCAAAATAACACAGCAAACAAATAACAATATTCCAGGAAATATTATTATTTATATATTTTCGTCTTTTTATGATAAATGCAAAAGAAGCTTTACGCTCGGTAATAAGATGCATTTCGTATAACATGAAAAATAAATTTCTGTAATTTTGTTATATAAAGGTTTTCATGAATGTTAGGTTTTTAAAATCGTGATGTTTAATAATTTTTTTTTTATCTTCAAGTTACATACTAGCTAGACTGGGAATTGTAAAAAAATTTGTAAAGCTTAAACTAAATAGAATAAACTAATAATTAATAAAGACTGTCTAAGTGTTTCATAAATTACAAAAAAAATATTTTGTCTTTGTTATAATAAATTGTAACTGGGTGAAGTTGGGTTGAGTATACTTGGGGAACAGGCTTGAGAACTTTTGTACACCTGAACAAACATCACATACATACAATTTTCATTATAGATTCATAAATGGATGCAGATTTTTATAACATTCATATTTAATAATATTTTTTGGCAAGCGCACTAGCTAGGTACCACAGGAATTGTAAAAAAATATGGCGGTGCCAATGGAACTAAATGTAGTGGTAAAGATATCGTTTCATTAATTACAATCGTAGTGTTGTCTGTTGTCGGCTCTGGATTGTAAGTGGGTGTGGTTGGGTTGAGATACAGGCCCCTTGGGTTTATTTAACATAAAAAACGTCTGTGCATACAATATTCCTTATAGGCATCCAAAATGGATGCAATATTTTATAGAAACACATACATTACTTTATAGATTCGTGGAAGGATTCCGCTACTAAGCCGAAAACCACTAAACTATTCTGCTACTACTCAGGTTTGCGTGGGAAAAATAAACTTCCGCTACTTTTGAGAGTTTGTAGGCCAACTGATACGGAGTCTGTTGCGTTAAATATATTTCCTCTCTGGATGAGAGATTAAAAACTAAACATTTATCAACAAAAGCGCGTGATTGCGCTGTACAAAAGGTTACTCATCGCCAGCGGAGGTTGCGCTGTACTTCCTCTCTCGGATGAGAGTCTCGAAGACTACTAACTATTTCACCTGAACGCCACAAGAGCATTAGGAGGAAGCATGGTTACACAATTCTTATCATTCAACAATGTAGCCATATTATAAATTTTACCGTATATAGTACTTGTTTGTATACTGATGATTTTTTTTTTTTCAGTAAACATTTGTTTGTGCCTTGATTTTATGTCGTATGTTGATCTCGTAATTTGTTTTGTAATACTTTAGTAAACTACAAAATTCAATTTATAGAATTAAAAAGAATTTTCTTGGAAAAATGTATAGAAAAAGTGTTATATTTTTTTAAAATTTAAAATGGTTCATTACATTAAGTTCACATTAAGTTTAAATTACATTAAGTTTATAATAAAACGTACACAAAAAAATATTTTTACTGTTTGGAATAAATTATTATTTATTTATTTCATTTTTAAAGTACTTTTTAAGCGTACTAAATTTTAAAAAAGTTACCATTAGAAAATTAAAATATCGTGTACTATTTTCCTCTTTTTTTCTTGATCTTAGAGAAATCATTAATATTTTTTAAAACTTGAGTAAAGAAAATTTATTACATAATCCAGAATGATAAATAAGGAAACTTAAATTAATATACTTACTGTCTAATATCTTGCATCTTATTTTCATCATTTCCAGCAATAACAAGTGAAATTTTAGAAATACGTAACTATCTAATTTCCATAAAATTTTTGTTTTGTTTACAATTTATTTTAAAGATCACTCAATAAAATAATATTCTCAATCAACAAGCATGAAAAATAATCACTTCAAAATAATATCTTTTGTTAATTCATTTCAATTACTTTCTGAAAAGAATAATAAATTAATTATCGGTTGATAAATAAAACATTTTATATTGTTTAAATTTTTAAAAATTATCGTTTGGAGATATAAACGATTAATTTATGACAACGTGAATAATAAAAAAACTTTTTTACCATAATTTAATTAATTTGTAATTTATTTAATAGTTTCATTCTGCATATTAAAAATAACAATTAATTAATAAATTAAAAAATAACAATTAATTAATAATTAATAATAAGAAACGATTACATATTAAAGACGATAACGTGAATAATAATAAAAAATTTTTTTATCATAATTTAATTCATTTGTAATTTATTTAATAGTTTCGTTCTGCGTATTAAAAAATTAATCGTTTGCTTTAAAAACAATAATTTTGTTTGCAATTACTTCGTAAAATTATTGTGGAATTTCTATTTTGCAATTTCTAACAAAATAAATTATTTAAAAACGAAAAAAACGCATTAAATCATAAAATCATACTATTTTAATTCAATATTTTCTTGTATCATGATGAAAATATTAAAAAAATATATATTCTGTCAAGTTCTAAAAATTTAATGCAAATAAGATTTATTGTTTAAGAAAGGCATGTTAAAACTTACCTTTCAAAAGTAACTTCGTACAGTTAGTAGAAATCATCACATATCAGTAAGCATTACAGCATTTTGGTCCATTAGTAATTAATAGGATATCCTGCATCAAACAAAACAGTGTTTAAACTTCTGGACGTAGAATTCAATTATTTTTCTTTCTTTCTTTGTAATTCTTTCATATATTCCCCCATTCTTATCTTATTCTTTCCTTCTTAGACCATTACTTATCTTGATTTGATTTTTGTTTTGAAGTCGTTTCTTCCCAAATGTATTCTAATGGGTTTAAATTCTCGAGCCTGAGGCGTAAACAAAGGAAAGATTACAACCAAACATCTTCTTAAATGTCCAAAATATTCAAAAATAATATATATATATATATTACAATTATTTGCTTTATTCAGAATCACATGAAAATGATATGGAAAAAATATTGTACTTTATTTGATTTTAATTCCAGGCTATAGTGTCATTTCTATAAATTTTTAAAGTATACAAACACTTTTGGAGACACTTATGCATTAATAGATATTAAAAATATTATTTATTCCACTATAAAGAAAATAAATATGGGGGTATTCATTTAGGTAAGACATTCATTTTTAAAAAAGAAAATTTATAAACAATTACTGTTTAATTCAAATATAGTTCAAATTTATTTCCTTATTAATTCTATATAAAGACGGTACTACTTTAAATACGCGAATATTTATTCATATATTATGATCTAATTGATGTCTTTTAATAAAGAGTCTTTTCATAGAGCAACAATTATTTTATATTTTTATTCCTACTAAGAAGATTCTTTACTTCTTTCTTTTTCAGTAAGGCTTAAAATATATGAATAATTCTTTTACTTTTGTCTGTCTGAGAATTAAGAAATTGTTCACATTTAAATGAAAAAATTTTGTTTTTAATAAAATCTGCATAACTGGACAGAAAAATGGTTTGAAGGTTTTTTGTATTATTTTTAATTACTTTAAAATATCCTTTTTAATGATCATTATCTCTAATTTCTTTCAAACATTTAATTATTTAAAACTAAATGCCGTAAAAGCATATAACGTTTTTCAAAAAATGCATAATTGGATCGTTTTTCTCATTAACAAAGAAATTTTTTATATTTTTATTGTTGATATGTTGATATTAATAAAAATTAATAGTAATTTTATGTTCTTATATTATAGATAATTTTTATTCTAATTGGTTATTAATAGAATTGTGATGAGAAATAAATTTATTTTCAAAAATTATATCAAATAAAGTTAAATTCTTTAGAAATTTTTGAAACTTTTAGTATTTTTAAAAAAGAAATACGAGTTTTAATTGTTATTAATAGCGACAATGGGATCAATTATTTAATCGAAGCTTTTATTTAATGATATTTATTAATACATAATTTTATAATTGTTGTTATTGAAAATACAGAATTAAATATTTTCTTTGATAATATGAATTCAAAGAAAGAAGTGAAAAATAACAATTTTTAAATTTTATTGATTAAAAATAATTATAAGATTTCTTAATCCTAAGATTTTCTGATCTTAAAGATTCCTCACAAATTAAAATTTTGGAATATTCATTCCAATTTATTAATTTTTAAGTTAAAAACTATGTATGTTCAAATTAAATCTTCATCAAACAATAAAACATCCAAAACTATTAATTAGTGCGTGATTTAGTTTTCTAAATCACGCATTTTTCCCCTCGTTGAAGAAAATGACACATGTTAACTCGTGCAGAATGTTAATCAAGTTGAGGTCCTTGATCTAGATGTGTAAAAGTGTTAAATATAGGAAATATTTATTCAACATTTCCTAATTTACTACATATTATTAGATTTGATTCAGTTTTGCCTCTCTATAATGATTATTTTTGGGACCTGAATGGCCGAGTGGCAGCGTTCTGGCACTCCGTACCACGAGTTTCGGGTTCGAGTCTATGGTCGAATGCTATGAATGTTTGTAGTGGTTCGAAATCCACTTTTAACCGTAGGTCAGGGTCTAACAGGATCGTAGAGCTTTGCGGGGTAGTGTTACTCCGCGTCCGTAGCTTATCTTCAAACTACACACAACTCCTGGTTAGAGTCAAGTGAGTAACCTGCGTGGATGCAGCGCTTGCGTTAAGGCATCAAAGACATAGTTATAGAAAGTATCAATGAAAATTACAAAAATTAGACTCGGCCTCTTGGTCTTTGTTGAACCTGTCACAAAGGTGTCTTACTTATAATAATTTCCTTGATGAAAATATTGCAGATGGACAGTAAAGCATTACAGACGACATGACTTGCACTATGATAGAAAACCTTTATCATTGTTCTGTTAGCGAAGACGATGGTCATCAGAAGGAGAGGAACATTGGGAAGATCTAAACTTGATTTAAAAAAAAGATATTGAGCAGCATTGAAAAAAGCTAAATTTGTAATTCGTATGAGATTAATATAATGGCGTAATATTGTAACACGAAAAACGTTTATCATCCTATAAAAAACAAAAAAATCAAGGGCATCTTAAAATAAACTATGAAAGAATTGAAATTGTACATGTAGTACCAAAGAAATGTACTTTCATGTACATTTCTTTGATACGTACATGCAATACCATAGAAAGTAATAAATTGTATATAAATTTATATTTCATCTCTTTACTTAGTGATGATTTGTGCAAATCCGGTTCATCTCATTTTTTTCTTTCCAGTGATTAGGTGGATCCATATTAAATCAATCTGCTACATATATATTTTCTTGATATATATGTTGCTAAATAAAATACTTTTACAATTATTGTTAAAGTAGTTAGTTAAAAAGTATGGAAGCTCGATATTGTATTTATATCATAATTGCCTTATTGAAACCATTTTAAAAACAAGTTCAATTTTTCTTTATTGTCTTTTACTGTACTATCTTTTCATCATATTTACCTAAAAATTTCAATAAATGATAAATCCTCTTTGGAATAATTATATTTATTTACAGCAAAGAATTTTAAGTTTTATAAATGATAGGGATATGAACCATGTGAGAAATTCAGTGTAAGCAAGTGGAAAAGGAAAGGGTACAAAAAAACATGCGTGAAAAACTCATCCATTAAATCTCATCAAAAGTCTTCATAACCAGTAATATATATAAAAAAAATGTAAAGTCAATTCCTACTTTTTTTTTTTCACTCTATTGCAGAAAAGGTCCTTTACAAATAAAGCTGAAATTTTCCTCTTACATCTGGCGCCATCTATTATTAGATAGATGAGACTTCAATCTAAAAAAACTAAAACTAATTAATTAAATTTAATGAATGAATTAATATTCGAAAAAACTGTATTAACATCCAGTGTCCTCCACTAAAAGTTCAAAAAATGTATTTGAACTTGAGTGGATGAATAAAAAAGTATTTTATGGATGATTGAAAATTTGAACAAGATATATATATATAGGGAGAGTGTGAGCTAATAGTAGGAATTGAAAAAGATTTTTTTTTTTTTTTTATTGTTCCTATAGAATTTGTTCTGTATCGATCTCGCGTTCTTGATTAATATTTTCATACTTTGTAAACCAAGCTTAATTTCAAAATTATATTGTATTTCACTGTGTTTTTTTAATTTCGTATATTGCAGTAGAAACAACATCATATAATCCGAAGTCTGTTTTGTTGACCATAAAAAAAGTTTTTGTAAAATTAGTTTTCAAATATCCATGATTGATTTATTCGCATTTGGTTATTCCGAATAACAATTGAAAAAAAAAAAACAAATCAATAAAAGGGATATTGATAAGAAAATAAAAATACTCCGATTTCATTTTCTGTTATTTGAATTTAATTGCTTATGTAGTAGAATGATTCATTATATTTATCAAAAAAAGGAAAATTGTAAACGATTGAATTTCAACTGAGTATTTTCAGTTGAATGAATATTTAAAAAAAGAACAAAAATATCAAGAATTTAGGCAGTGAAAATTCGCATTCACAGATATATCAAATGTTCAGCTTTCAATTCCATGTCCATGACAAGGAGAAAGAAAAGGATTTTTATTCAATTACCACTGAAAATTCAATGAGCTCAAATTTTTGGTTGAAAAAAAGTTAGAAGATTAAAATAAACTGACATACACATGGCATCGACATACTACTGTGCCCAAAACGTAAGACCAATTATTTTTTTTTTTTTTCAAAAACTCTTTATTTATTCTTCTAAATTTATTTCATCTCCTTCAAAGTAATCCCCTCCGGACACAATGCACTGATGCCAACTTTTTTCCCAATCCTCAATGCATGCTAACAAGTCATCGGAGGGGATGGCCTTCAAAGCTCGCGGTGATTCATGTTGAATATCTTCAGTCGACTCAAAACGGTGTCCCCGGAGTGGCTTTTGAGTTTGGGGAATAGCCAAAGTCCCACAGTGTGAACACGGTGGTTGTGGAACGATATGGGTTTCATATTTGGCGAAAATGTCACGAAGAATCAATGCAATGTGATCTGGCGCATTCAGTGCTTTCGGTACGAATTGAGATTTGATGCGTTTGAGGCCCAAAACGGATTTGACCGATCTTTTGAAATTTCAATATGATCACCCAAGGTCTCTAATTGTGAATCGACGGTTTGCAAGCACCAAATCTTTAATTTTTTGGACGTGAGCTTCGTCGGTTGAGGTTGAGGGCCGACCAGAGGGCTCTTCGTCTTCAACGCGTTCTCTGCCTTCTTTGAACTGTTTAAACCACTTCTAAACATTTCTTTCCGATATAGGAATGCTCACCGTATACCTTCTGCAACATTCCATGCGTTTTCGCAAACAAAATATAATGTAAGTTCTTTGCTCAATTAATTCGGACATTTCACAATTCGCCGGAATCAGTTTTAGCGTCTCACAAACGCAAGCATAACTCAAACACTCATGAATATTTTGACGTCAAATTTCACACCGATGTGAAGAAAGTGCCAGCAACCTAAAAAAAAAAATGAGAAAAAAAAAATGAATTTCCATAAGCCCCGGAATTTTAAATTGAAAATTGGTCGCACCTTTAGAACACAGTAGTATATATGAGTATACAAGTACACATGACATAGACATATACCTGAATATATAAATATACATGATATAGACATATACCTGAATATATACGTATACATGACATAGACACACACACACACTATATATGTATATATATATATATATAATTATTAACACTTCACGCTTCAAGTGTATGAATAACAAGAATATAAAATTCTTTGAACATTTGCAATTTACGACAAATAATTTTCAAATGCATCATGACGCGTACAGAAATTTTAATTTAACGGATATAGAGATAATGTGGGAAAATTCAAGGGTTGTTTCCCAAAATGAAAAACTCATCCAGAACATTGTTTAGCATTTAGTCAAAAAAGTGAATATACTTTTCCAGATTTTGATATTATATTAGGACGACAAAACGTACAAGGAAAGCATACAATAAACCTCCGTGTTTGAAGATAACCAAACCAATGAACCAAATTTGAAATCAAAACTATGGAAATTATGGGTAGAAGGGCTCTACAAAACATTTTAGCACCAAAAGATTTTGCCGTTGCTGTCACGTATGTACTAGTGTATATGTATTGTCTAGGTAGAGGAGTTAGCCAATATTTTCCGGCAGAATTGCCACTTGTTTCTCGATTATCATCTCAGGACTAAGTGGGTATCTTTAATTCCGTATTCCTTAAAATAGTATAAGACGAGCTATTACAAACATCTAATGTAGCAACTTAAGTTCAGCACTAAGAGCATTGTCAAATTCAAATGCAATGTCTTGTACGCAGGGAACACCAGCACTTGGAAAATGTTGGACGGGGTCCAAGGCAACCTAAAGTTTAGAAATTTAAAATTGCTTCACATTGTACATCATTTCCGTATATGAAGCACTCATGAAATTTTGCATAATCCATTTTCATGTATTCATTATAATTGACACATTTTCGAAAATGATAGTGCCAAAATTTCTCCTATCGGTGACTTTAAGCCTTATTTTTACTTGCAGCATTCATCACTACATGCTATCCATAATCTGCATATGAAATCTATTATGTTCATTCCTTAGTTTTGACTGTAGATGCCTCCAAACAAGGAAGTTATATTATGACCCTACTGAACAAACTGCTTCAAAAATAATTGATAGCCTGTTTACGATCACTAGTACACAATATAGTGATGAAAAGAGAATAAAGGCAATGTTACATGGATACTGACATCATTGTACACTTTACGACTACTTTAAAATGATTCCCACATGCTGTTAAATATGCCGAGGGAGCTACAGATTCCCCTTAATGATCCACACAATGAGATCCCAAAGTGAATCTCCATACGTTTTGTATGCAAGCGATTTCGGAGGAATATGTTTAAAAGATTTAAATTTGGTTAAAATGGAAGAGCAACTTTACTTTAACATCCAAACCACATTCCTGGATGTATAGCCGCGAGGTGGATAATTAATTCATACGCTACGTTTCTTTGAATTTTCTTGAATAAATATATTTATGATAACATTTCATTTTTGCTCTCCTTGATACCTTTACTAATAACATTTTGATTTTGGGGCAGCATTAAATGAAAATCCTGTATAATTTCAGTAATCATGCACGTGTGTACTTATTTATGTACGTATGTATATGTGGGAGTGTATATATATATATATATATATATATACGCACGTTTATGTGTATGTATGTATGTACGTACAGTACGTGTATGTGTAGTATGCATATACTTACGAGAACTTGTGTGTGTGTACGTATGTACGTATGAGTACTGTGTGTGTGTACGTATGTACGTATGAGTACTTGTGTGTACGTATGTACGTACGTGCACATACATACATATGTATCTACACAATTAATGCATATATATTATGTACATATACATTGTGTACATATATATATGTGTGTACACAATGAATACATAAATATATGTATGTACACAATGAATACATATTATGTATATATACACATACATACGTACATACATACGTTGTGTGTGTACATACATATGTGGTATGTATATGTATATGTACGTATGTCTGCACGTATATATACATACATAGTATGTATATGTACATCTGTACGTAGATATGAATGTTTGCATGTATGTCCGTATGTACATCTGTATGTTTGTATGTATGTGCGTCTGTACGTAGGTGTACGTCTGTACGTAGGTATGTATGTTTGTATGTATGTATGTATGTACTTCTGTATGTTTGTATATATGTACGTAGCATGTATGTCTGTACGTTTGTATGTATGTACACGTATACGCATATATACGTCTGTATGTAGGTATTGACGTATGTATGTACGTATGCATGTAGTATGTATATCTATGCGTATATGTACGTAGGTATGTACACGTACATAGATACATACGTAGAATGTTTACGTTATGTATGTAGGTGCATGTATACGTACGTATACTCACGCATGTACGTTGTATGTATATGTGTATGCGGATTACGTGTGTGCGCATGTATTTATATACGCGTGTACGTATATATGTATACATGCATTAATGTATGTATATATGTGTACATATGTATACATGCATGAGTACGCACGTCTTAATATTCATATTTACTTAAAATAAATATATGTCTTCATATTAAAATGGGGGAAGAGAATATTTGAATTCTCCTCTGGGATAATACTGGCTCCTTTAGTGCGATAAATATCGATAATTAAAGCATTATTACACAGTTGTGAAAGTGCGGAACTGTAGTGTCTGGAAGCATAGTTTAAATGAACGATGGTTTCTTCTGTTTCAGTATCTCAGAATAATAATTATGCAGTACTTTACAAAAGGACAAAAAATTTTCCTCCTTCATCACATTAGGGATAATTTTTAAAACGAAACTCATAACTTCGCTTTGCCTTCTGTAAAAGACAATTTAATTAATTCATTTTTTTTAACTTAAACAAAAATTACTGAAGTGAAAATAATAGTAGTAACAACTATTTATTAGTCTTTTGAAAATATTTTAATTGACAACAGCAGTCATTTCATCAAGAATGATAACTGATCTTATTTCGAAACAAATTCTTATTCAATAGTCGCAAATTTTTAATATTTTTCAGCGAATCGCAATATCAAATATTAAAAACATACGAAGCACGTAAAAAATATTTAACGTTCTTCAGGTAAGAAATTAGTTTTTAAAGAAAACTAATTTCTCAGAGGAAGATGATTTGAATCCTTGAATTTTATACTAGAAAAAGTTAAGTACACTAGTATTCATTCTTCAATTCCTTCTATTAGTTCACACTCTCCCTATACATATCTTGTTCAATTTTCAATCGTTCATAAAATACTTTTTTATTCATCCACTCAAGTTCAAATACATTTTTTTAAACTTGTAGTGGATGACACTGGATGTTAATACAGTTTTTCAAATATTAATTCAGTAATTACATTTAATTAATTAATTTTAGTGATTTTAGATTTAAATTGCATGCATCTACCAATAGATGACGCCAGATGGAAGAGGAAAATTTCAACTGTATTTATAAAGAATTTTTGCAATGTAGTGAAAAAAAGTAGGAATTGGCTTAAAATTTTTTTATTTTTACTTGTTTAATATAACAAACAGTTTGAAAGAAAACGTGTTTTACGTAAAATTTAAATAATATTTTCATTTTAAGTTCATTAAAATCCGAAATCCCCCAAAAAAACAACAATTTAACATTTTTTTTTAAAAAATTAATCCAAGTTTAAAAATTTAAATAAAATTATATCATATTTTTATTTCAAAAAATATATTAGTTTAACAGATAAAAATTTTCTATTTCGCCATAATTGTAACGCAATGAATTACCAGAATGTTTAGAAAACAATGCAAATTGTAAAAAATACGAAACTCGGTTCATCGAATACTGCAATAAATAATTTAGTATGCACTTAACTGTTTGAAAATAAAAACATATTTTAAATTCTATCTGGTGTACTTTTTAAAATTTAAGATTGCTATTTAAGTTGATTTTAGATAAGATTATTTTTTTTACTAATAAATAGCCCTATAAATAATGCTTATGATATTGTATTAGGGAAAATATTGCATCAAACCTAATAAATAAAGGCATATTAAAAGTTTCATATATCAGACATGGATTCAATAAATGCGTTGCCTGCCAAGCCTTTCAATAGGGTTCGAGGAAAAAAAAAAGAGTATGCGATCTTTCAGATTCCGTTTGTCTTTGTCGCTCTATGGTCCTTTTTTTGGACACTTTAGGCTAATTAGACCAAGACCTTCAGTTTAATGTAGATTACGAACCACTAAGAAACATTCGTGCCACGATTCGAATATGAAGCCTATGGTACCACAGGTCAGAGCGCTAGCAATTGCCCATCAGGCTGCAGAGATTCCGTTTGGGGGGTTGTTTGTTCCAAACTATACGAAATCAAACGATCCGGTTTAAGTTGAAAAAATACTGACACTCGTCCAAGCTTCCACGAATTGTTAGTATAAAAAACCTTTTAGCCCAATTCCTTTTCATTGGCGCAAAGACTCACTTCTGCCCACTTGGCGGATTTCGAGTCATGAGATGTTTTTTTACGGGGTAAAGGTTGTTGTCCGTACGCTCTACAGTTATATTAGACTGGGACTTATGCCTTAAAGGGGATTCCAAATTCATTGGCCATGGAACACCCATGGCACTGCCTTGATTCGAACCCGAACCTGTTACACCGAGCACCGGAGCGTTAGTCACTCTGCCACTAGGTCCCTTCTACCAATTTACATTATATGAATAATATTTGGATTTAAATTTTCATTAAATATTTGCGATAAATGATATGAATTGGATCTCAGGAAATAATAACAATTCAGCTGAGAAAATAATCTTAGTTAACATCATGAATTCCATTATCAAACATAATACGGATGTTCCATTTTTTAATGATTTAAATATGTGGTTTTCGATGTGTTATGTTAACAATCTTCTTCCTTTTAACATAATTCAGACCAATTCGGTTATTTGCCGTTTTAATCAAGGATTTTTTAACATGTGAATCAGGAAGGACTCTTTGGGCTTAGTTCATTGGATTCTTGAGATTGAATGATCAAAATTGCATTTCGTTGTTTCTTTTAATAAAGTCTAACATCAGATAATCAATAATATTTGCAGTCAATAATTTATAGTAATGTTAATAGTGTAACCTACAGATTGCCATATTTATTTCTGTATATCTAAAAAATTATTTATGACAACATAACAATTATTGACAACAGCATAAAATTGTAATCCAACTGCAGAAAAACTGTTAAATAATTCATCAGTAGTATTTACTCAGTGACTTAAATGATGAATTTTCCCATTTTCCATTTAGGTATGTAAATGTGTTATTATTTATAAATTTCCTCTATTTCTAGGAGTTATTTTATAAAATATTCGATTTGATGTTAATGCTGGTATTAATTAGATTACTTTATGATTTTATTTCACACATTTGTAAATTGTGTTTTGAGAAAACGCTCATAGCATCCAATTTAATGGCAAGAATCATTTAAATTTAAGAAGCATATTTTCAAAAATAATCAGGTAAATAAAGCCTTAAGGAAATTTAATTTCGTACCAGCGCTGCATAATAATTAATAATGTGGCATTAACAATGATTAACAAAATGGTTAACAATTAACAGGAAAATGTAGAATATCTTTTTTGTAAGAAAATATATCCAAAAAGTTTTTCACATATATTATTAAAAATAACCCTGAAATATTTGCAACATTTACTTTACTGGCTTTCAAAATTTATTTTGGAGATGCATATGAACCGAATATTGAATTTCAGTGACCAAGGTTAATATCATAAATTCCGAATAATTATAATCATGTGTAATCCTATATTTTTAGTTGTATGATATACTTAAAATTATTATATACAAAGTTATACAAAGTCTCTCTCAGATTGTGGAAAAATAATTATATAAAGAAAAAGTTTGGAAAATATTAAAATAAATTTGTAGTATTTGGGAAAAATCGGCTAATAAATTATATCCTCGACGTATGATGGTTACCAGAAATATAGATATGAATGTCGAGCAATGTCAGTTTGAGAGAGAATTTTGCACTGGTAGTAGCGTTGTCTGATACGAGTTTTATTGTCGTTAAAATTAAATTAATTCTTGTTGTTTTTGTTTTAAAATATTCGTCCTGATTATTTATGAATGAGGAAACCCGTAACAAAATTCCTAGCTTTTTGAAAATGTACTCTCACGGACGATATTTCTTCTATATAAATAATAATAATGAGATCAATTTATAAAACTTGATGTTTTTTAAATATCATAAAAGGGCGTATTTTTAATATTCAATATTTTTTATTTCTAAGCCCTAAAATAAAATCGAGTGCCTTTTTTATTCTACAAAAAGTACTGTGTTATATTTAGAAACACAAGTTTTCCTTATAATTCTATATGCAAAAAAGCAACAAAGTTTTGATTTTCTTTTGGTTCAATATTATTACACTTTTGGGGGTGCAATGTAGACCTACCTCCTAATGGTGCACCTTTGGCAAAGTTCTGTACGGCTAAGTGGTCTACAGTTTTCGGCATGTGCTCTCACTGCTATCTTAACCGTCGGCTGGCTGGCCTGGGTATCTTGCAATGGAATGTTGATGGCTTGTCTCAATCCAAAAAACTGATCTAGTTCACCTATGTTCAGTGTCAAAATTACTTTCTAAGGCTGGCTTCAGGGAAGAGGCACTTTTATGCTTTCAGTGGATACCTGGGCATTGTAGTGTTTTTGGGGAACGAGCAGTACGATCTCCTTGCAAGAAAAGGGCTCCAGACTGCTCTAATAAAAGATGCTCAACATTACAATACTGTTCTAAAAAGTACATCAAATAGACTATGACTAGAAATTATAAATTACAGTTGCTCGACCAAATACAGACAAAACGATGGAAAGTTAGGATCTTCTCTCAGTTATAAGCAACCCACGTCGTGTATCTGTTGCCCAGTTCCGCTTTTTTAGCAGATGACGACTGTTTGGGTGAACATTTACATCGCATTGGAATTTTTCGACTACTTCAACTGCTCTATTTGTGATTTTGCAGAAAAACATGATACGCTCTCATCTCCATTGTTGTTTGCCACTTCATGGTGAATCCGAGACGACGAAATACTGGCAAGCTAGAAAATTCTTCAAGGGAATGACTTCGCTCAACTTTGTTGAACTCTTTTGTGTGCATTTTCTTTTTCTTTTATTCTGTATTTTTCCTCTTTTTTGTATTACATTGCCATTGAAAAAAAAAAAATATATATTATTATTTTTTATTAAATATTTTCTTCAAACACATTTTTAACAAATATAAAAGTTAACTTATAATGGAAAAGCAAATATCGTAGTTAAGATCATTTACTAAAACTCAGGTACAGTAATTGTAAAGTTTTCTATAAAATTAACATGGATGTGAATTAATAACTTGAATACTTACTGTACTTTTCCTTGTACTAAGATGTTTCTAATATGTGTAATGGATGATGCAAGGAAAATTTTGAAAAAGGGCTTTTTCTAAAATGACTACATCCTTAATATGTAACTGATAGAATATATTACAAGAAAAATTATTTTTAAATTAAATTTTTACATTTATTCATTCTTGTTCTGAAAAATATCTCTCATTTTTCACCAATGACTTCATAAAGTTTCACGTTGCATTTTCATTTTCTTCTTTTTACGGCATCGTTAAACGCTTTTAGAAAATAAAAAATATTCCAGCATGTGACAAGTTGAACTAGACACGGAATGATTAATGCGAAAGTAATAAATGATTAACGTGAGGTCTAACGCCGTAAAATTCACTTTCTTTTCGAAGAGGCTTATTAATCTTTTTAAACATACAAAAGATAGGGTGGCATTTTGAAAAAAATGTGCTGTCTTTAGAATTTATTCTGAAAAAAATCTTTGTCGTATGAAATTATTTATAACGATGTTTGAAATTTTTCAAAGTAAAGAAGGTTGATGAATTGTTTGAGTTTCTTATACATCATCTTTTTAACAGATAAAAGTCAAATAGAATTCTTTTTACTGAATTCATTCTTTTGAATTCTCTTATAAATAATCCAGTAGTAAAAATTAAACTTTTGTTTAACTGTTTTGTTTGTTGTTTTGTTTTAAATCTCATGAAATTCTCTTACAAATTTTAATGCAACATGTTAAAATAATTTAATTTGATTGTCTTTAAAATCGATTTTTTTGTGTGATTAAAAAACACACATATTTAAGTTTGACATTAAGAAAAAGTGATATTATGCTTTGGAAACCACCGTACATCTATAGAAACATAACAAATTGTCTTCAGTCTATTAATTTTCTATTCTTTTTGCTGGTGTTATTAAACTCTTTTGATTCTCGGGCAGAAGCATTGTTAATAATATTTAAAACAAGTAATATAAAAAAAAATGTTTAAAGTCAATTCCTACTTTTTTTTTCACTATATTGCAGAAAAGTACTTTACAAATAAAACTGAAATTTCCTCTTACATCTGGCGCCATCTATTGGTAGATACATGCAACTTAAATCTAAAAAAACTAAAATGAGTTAATTAAATTTAAGTACTGAATTAATATTTGAAAAAACTGTATTAACATCAAGTGCCATCCACTGCAAGTTTAAAAAAACGTATTTGAATTTGAGTGGATGAATATAAAGCATTTTATTAACGATGGAAAATTTGAACAAAATATATATAGGGAGAGTGTGAAATAATAGTAGGAATTGAAAAAGAATGGCCCGAACTCGTGGCTATGTGCTCTGGTAAGCATGAGGGCTGAGGTTCAATCCGCTGCTGACTTTGTTGTAGACACTGTTTCCAGAAACGAGGAGAATCGATGGCGTTTGTGATGTTCAGCCTCTTTGCCTCGTAAATCAGACTATATGGTGGGAGTTTTCCTGGTTTTTCTCCCATACGATACTCAAATCTGGGGTAATTCCTCCTAAATGAGGGGTAGCTCCCCCAATATGTTCCTAATATGTGTAATGGATAATGAAAGAAAATTTTTGAAAAAAAGGGCTTTTTTTAAATTATTTTATCCTTAATATGAAATTGATAGAATATAACATAAGAAAAATTTTTTTCTTATGTCTGTAATCTAGCACACAAGATTTATTTTTTTTTTTTAAACTTTCATTACTTTTTCACATATAAAGGAAAAGAAAATTTTTCGTAGCTGAATAAATTTTTAAAATTATTATTTGAATGTGTATTAATAACCTGAATGCTCATTATACTTTGCTTTGTACTAAGAAGTTCTTAATATGTGTAATGAATATTGAAATGGAAAATTTTGAAATTATTATTTTTTAAATTATTTATTTTTTAAAAATTATTACATCCTTAATATGAAATTGATAGAATATATCACTAGAAAAATTATTTTTTCTAAGTTTGTAATCTAGTACAAAAGATGTTGATTAAAATTTTATTTTCTTTAAACTTTCATTATTTTTTACATTGGTAGGAAAAGATAATTTTTCGTCGTCGAATAAATTTTTTAACATTTATTCATTCTTGTTCCTAAAAATATCTCTCATTTTTCACCGATGACTTCATAAAATTTCAAGTTGTATTTGCATTTTTTCTTTTTTACGACATCGTTAAACGCTTTTAGGAAGAAAAAAAAATATTCGAGCATGTGACAAGTTGAACTAGACACGGAATGATTAATGCGAAAGTAATAAATGATTAACGCGAGGTCTAACACCGTAAAATTCCTTTTCTTTTCGAAGAGGCTTATTAATCTTTTTTAAACATGCAAAAGCTACGGTGGCATTAAAAAAAAAATGTACTGTCTTTAGAATTTATTCTGAAAAAAAAAAAAATTTGTCGTATGAAATTATTTATAACGATGTTTGAAATTTTTCAAAGTAAAGAAAGTTGATGAATTGTTTGAGTGTTTTATACATCTTTTTAACAGATGAAAGTCAAATAGAATTCTTTAGATTGTCAATTCATTCTTATTAACTCTTTATAAATAATACAGTAATAAAAATCTTTTGTATATCTTGCGAAAAAAAAATTTCATGAAATTCACTTAAAAATTTTAATGCAAAACGTTAAAACCATTTAATTTGATTGTGTTTAAAGTCAGCGTCTTTTTGTATGAATTAAAAAAATAAATATTTAAGTTTAACTTTGAGAGAAATTGTTGTTATGCTCGAGAAATTTCCATATATCTGTAGAACTATAGCAATATCTCTTCAGTCTATTAATTTTCTATTCTATTCGCTAGTGTTATTAGAAGTCAAAAAGGCAAAGGTTTCTCAAATATGATCTTGAACATTCTATCTCTTTTAGAACAGATTAGATTTATTCTCCGAACTGGTAATCAACATAGCCAACATTATTCAGGAGAATATTTGACGATATTTGTACGATATTCCATTTTCTTGTACTCTTGATATGACACCACCAACAACAACAGTATTTTCAATATTATTTTAAAAATAATGGCTTCTATTCAATGGCTTTTAATTAATTTTTTTCAGTGAAATGCGCTCACATATTATAACGCCAGCAAACTATATGCGAGAACTAAAGACACTTAAATCTGTTTTTCTCCCTACGAATTTTTTAATTCGAAAAAATTTGCCCATCAAACACATTATGAATATATGGCGTGAAATTGAAAGATTTCTTAAAAAACCTGATTTTTCTGTTGATTTATATCGCACAAAACTAACTTGAATGTATAATTGAAAGATATGTAATATTGCATACAGATGTTAGATCACTCTCGAATTATTAAAAAAAAAAAATTTCAACTACATAGCTTGGTAAAATATTAAATCGAGAATTAAAAAGAATTTAAAAATTCTAAGTTTGAATTCTAATGGTTGTATGATTTACAACTACGGTTCAAAAGTTATTCTGCTTCTCTTATTCTCTATTTAAATAAATGGGTTAATGATTTATGGAATTGGATAACAATCTTATCAGGAAATTAATATTATTGATACAGAAATTTTGATAAATGAAGAGGAAAACAAAATGATTGATTGGGATATTTATTCTAAAAGACCTTTTTTGGCTGTGGGCCAGTGGTAACTCAGATTCTGATACACTGGAGACAACTATTTTAGTCAATGTTTTCAAAAACAAGAAGATTCGACGGCGATTGTGGTCTATATAATAGGCTCGACTGGCAGACTGTCTTTTCTGTCATACGATATACAAATAAGAGATATTTCCTTCGGCTCCAAAACGTCATTCTTTGGTGGGTTGTTTATGACACATAGAAATGGGACAAGAGGTTCATCCATATTCTACAAAAAAAGTTTTTTTTTTATTCTTTGTATATTAACTACAGCAATTAAACAACTGTTATAAATTAAATAATGTAAGAAAGATCGAGGAATGCAACATTACAGATCTGTTTGAGTAAAGGCAATATTTATTTTATTTTCTTTGCATAGCTGTCTACCTGGCATTACATTATGTACTCCATAAATAGTAGTCCACTGACGATGAGGGGAGGGAATGAATCTTCTGTAAGGACAAGAAGATTCGATGGCGATTGTGGCATATGCATGCATCTTGACTGACTGACTGTCTTTTCTATCATACGAGACCCAAATACGATATCTTTCCGTTTGTTCCAAAACGCCATCCGTTGGTGGGTAGTTTGTGCACATATAAATGGGACATGAGGTTCAATAAGGCTGTACAAAAAAAGGTTTATTCCTTGTTTTGTATTTTAACTTAACAAAATTAATAATTGTTATAAATTATATAATATAAGAAATATTAGTTTGTCGCTCAACGTTCATTTTGTGCACACTTTGGGCTAATTTGACCGAGACCTGAACGTGGATTCTGAACCACTCACAAAAATCCGTGCTACCGCCAGAATTCGAACTTGAAGCCTGTGGTACCAAAGATCAGAGCTTTAGCCAATTGGCCATCAGGCCGCATGACGTGTGGAAGGCAATGTGTCTACTCCCCTTATTCGTTAATGGACTATTAGTGGCATACTTAAATAGAACACGAGGACCACAACAGAATAATATGAAGTCCACAACAACAACAAAAAAATACAAAAGAATAAGTTATCGAAGGATAATAAGAACAAATGTTTTTATTTTAATTCAAATAAATGTCCATCTGTCCTGTTAATCGTGGCATACGTAACAGGACCACGAATCCCACAACAACAACAACCAACCAATAAAAAGAATATGTTTTCAAATGACAATAAGAACCTATGTTTTTATTTTAAGACAAATAAATATCCACATGTCTTGTTGAGACATACATAACAGCAACACGAAACCGACATCAACAACAACAAAATACCATTACAAAAGAATCTCAAATCATAATAGGCGTAAATGTTTTTATTTTAAGACAAATAAATGCCCACATGATTGGATTTTGCATTCTCTCCACGATGCACCCTAATTTGCTCATCTAAATAAGAATTAATTAAAGGTTCGTGACAGAGATGGCTCTCGTAAATCCGGCTAAACCCGCCTTTCGGACATTTTGAATGGTTCTCGGGAACGCAGGGTACCTCTCCACATTTATTAACCCTTAAACCTGTAATTTATCTTTATTAACGCCGATTGGAGAGAACGGTGAACTATCTCAGTGTGCCTTAAACCGTTTACAGTAAAATAAATAGATTTTTGTGCAAGTGGTATCTCACTTCAAATTTTATTGATATATATTATTAGAGAAAATAATTGCATTCAGTAAAAATTATTGCATTCAGTAACTCCAAAATTATCAATTATTTAAGTTATATTAAAATGATTCATCGGTTTCCAAAAATTAAAGCATATATATAAAGGAGGAAAATAGGGATTGTGAATTTTCTATTCAATGACATTTAAAGCAAATTCGTAGAAATATAAATTAAATAGGGTTTCACAAATAAATATCAAAATAAATTATCATAGGCTTTTTTTATATCTTATATACAAAAGGGGACATATAAAAATATTTTGTGACCAGTTTCAATACGATCTATACCTCTAACCACTTTACAGGCATGGAAGCGACATTACATTCTCAAAATGAAGGTATTTATAAACTCTGCTGAGTTAAAAAACATCTCCATTTAAGTCCAATTAAAGTCCAATGCTATGTCCAAGAGGTTCGAAAATCCAGATGAGAAAATGGTTAAATTAAGTGTAGCCAAATATCTCCATAAAATATCCCAAATATGCTGTAAAAGGTTCAAATCCAGAGAATAATTAATGCTTAAATTTAAATTTTATTTTTCATGAAAACTTTAACTTATTTTGCGTGATACTCGTGGTTCAGCGGCAACATGCGATGCTGGCGATTATTAGGGTGGAGGTTCAATTCGCTGGAGACACTGTTCAAAAAATGAGTAAACTCGACGGCGTTTGTGATGTTCAGCATCTTGCTTCGTATGTTGGACTATTGGTGGGAGCTTTCCGGGTCTTCTCAAATGCGGGGAGTTGCCCCTAAAAGTCCTCCCGCATGGCACTGCCTTCCTTCTTCAGAAACCTCGGAGCCGAGTCAGACTTCCACCAATAGATGCTTCATCATAACCGAAACTGCCCCCCTTTCACTCCTTCCATGAGTACACAGCAACAGCAAAAGTGTATATGTTCTCACAGTACAATAAGAACCAATATTTTTATTTTAAGACAAATAAATGTCCACCTGTCCTGTTAATCGTGGCATACGTAACAGGAATAAGAACTCCACAACAACAAAAACCATCTCAAAAGAACATCTTCCAAAATGATAATAAGAACAATTGTTTTCCTGATTGAATTTTGCATCCTTTCTACGATGCACCCTAATTTGCTCATCTAAATAAGAATTAATTAAAGGTTCGTGACAGAGATGGCTCTCATAAATCCGCTTAAACCCGCCTTTCGGACATTTTGAATGGTTCTCGGGGATTGCAGGGTATCTCTCCACCCTTTAAACCTGTAATTTATCTTATTAACGGTGATTGGATAGAAGGGTGAACCCCTTAGTGTGCCTTAAACCATTTACCGTAAAATAAATTTGTTTTTCCTACTAACGAATTTTTGGGCAAGTGGCATCTTACGCCAAATTTAAGTAATGTATATCGTTCGAGAAAATTATTGTATTACGTTAATCAAATCATTAAAATTACATCAAAGTTATAAATTATTTAAATAATGTCAAAATGATACATCGGTTTCCAAAAATTAAAGAATGTATATAAGTGAGAAAATTTGCGATTGTGAATTTGCTATTCAATGATATTTAAGGAAATTTCGTAAAAGTATAAATTATGGCTTCACAGAAAAATAACAATAACTTGAAACAATAACTGTAGCTATAATACAATAATAAAATAAAAAATAATAGACTTTTTTTATATCTTGAAAATACGCAAAATAGAAACTATACAAAAATATATTCCATTTATGATCAATTACAATATGATCACCTCTAACAGCTTTACAGGCGTGATAGCAATATTAAATACTCAAAATGATAGTGTTTATTAACTCAGCAGCAAAGTCCATTGCTACGTCCAAGAAGTTCAGAAATCCTAAAGAGAAAAGGATTAAGTGCAGCCAAATATCTTCATAGGATATTCCAAATATGTTGAATAAGGTTCAAGTCCAAAGAATAATTAACGCCTAAACCATTCAACTAATTTAAATTAAATTTAAATTTAATTTTTAATAACAATTTTAACTTATTTTGTAATGTGCACTTTTTTTCTTTGGATGGCAAACAACTTATAAAATACACTGGGGTTGTCCATTTCAGTCACTGCTTTCAGAAAAAGAGGAGACTCGATAGTGATTGGGACAATGTGTACAATATCTAACTAACAAACGATCAAATTAACTAGAGCAAACTAACTTGACCTAACAGATTGATAAACTTTTTAGGTTAACTGCTTAATGGGTTAACTACAGATAGTACTTAAAAGGTTAACTACAGGCAGTACTTAAAAGATTAGCTACAAGTAGTACTTAAAAGGTTCACTACAGGTAGTAGTTAAAAGGTTAGCTACAAGTAGTATTTAAAAGATTAACTACAGGTAGTACTTAAAAGATTAGCTACAAGTAGTACTTAACAGATTAACATACTTTAGCAGACTGACTTAATTAACTCAAGCATTATTCTGCTCTTTTGAGCAGTTCAGAAGAACAGAACTAACAAAACCATCGAAATATATCCACCTTTCACGTATACGCATGAAAAGTGGTATATTTACCTATGGCGATATACACTGAAGTGACAAAAGTCATGGGATACCTCTTAATATCGTGTCGGCCCTTTTCGCCCGGCGAATTGCAGCAACTCGACGTGGCCTGGACTCAACAAGTCGTTGGAAGTCTTCTGCAGGAATATTGATCCATGCTGTCTCGATAGACGTCCATAATTGTGAAAGCGTTGATGGTGCAGGATTTTGGGCCCGAACAGACCTCTCGATGATGTCCCATAAATGCTCGATGGGATTCATGTCGGGCGATCTAGGTGGCAGATCATTCGTTGGAATTGTCCAGAATGTTCTTCAAACCAATCGAGAACAGTTGTGGCCCGGTGACATGGCGCATTGTCATCCATAAAAATCCCATCGTTGTTTGGGTACATGAAGTCCATGAATGGCTGCAAGTGATCTCCAAGTAGCTGAACATAAGCATTTCCAGTCAATGTTCGGTCCAGTCGCACCAGAGGACCAAGTCCATTGCATGAAAAAACAGCCCACACCATTACGGAGCCACCACCAACTTGAACAGTGCCTTGCTGACAGTTTGGGTCCATGGCTTCGTGGGGTCTGCGCCACACTCGAACCCTACCATCAGCTCTTACCAACTGAAATCGTGAATCATCGGACCAGGCCACGGTTTTCCATTCATCTAGGGACCAACCGATATGCTCACGTGCCCACGAAGTCGCTGCAAGCGATGTCGTTCTGTCAGTAAAGGCACTCTCGAGTCGGTCTTCTGCTGGAATAGCCCAGAAAGCCAAATTTCTCCGCACAGTTCTAACAGACAAGTCCCTTGTACGTCCACATTCATTTCAGCGGTTATTTGACGCGGTGTTGCTTGTCTGTTAGAATTTACGACTCTTTGCAGACGTCGCCGGTCTCGGTCGTTAAGTGCAGGCGGTCGACCACTGCGCTGTTCATGGTGGGATGTTATGCCTGAAATTTCATATCTCGGCACACTCTTGACACAGGGGATCTGGGAATATTGAATTCCCTAACAATTTCCGAATTTTGACCCATGCGTCTAGCTTGCCGCTTTCAAAGTCTTTAATTCCTGTCGTGCCGTCATCATCACGTCAAAACCTCTTCACATGATAACTTGAACAGAAATGAAAGCTCTGCGAAAAAGCACTGCGCATTTATACCTGTCCTACGCGATGCTACTGCCAACTGAAAAATTAGCATATTGCTATCCCATGACTTTTGTCACTTCAGTGTATATATATACCTTTTAAATCCAGGTTTTTCATGGATAATATATCTAATCAGCGACTTCCTGGCTTTCACTATACAAACAATCTTCAGTCCTTTTACAAACAAGATCTGGACTCATCAGTAAAAGTATTATCATTGATTTGCATTCCAATTAGCATGTGTGTAAGTCCAGTTATAACTTTTCAGTAGCGTTGTGTAAGAAGTACACTTAAAGGTAAACATCTCATATTCAACCCTATTAAGCGAGCCTTCTGCACGCTTTTGATATAGATACTACTGTGTCCAAAAGAAAGACCAGTTTTAATTTAAATTTCTCGGGCATACGGTATTTCAATTTTTTTTTTTTTCTTTTTTAGGTTGTTGGCACTGTCCTTGACATCTGTGGGAGATTTCACGTCACAATATTCGTTATTGTTTGAGTTACGTTGGTTTTGTGAGATGCTAAAACTGATTCCGTTGATTTTTGAAATATCTGAATTAATTGAGCAAGCACTTGCGTTAAATTTTGTTTGCGGAAAAGTATAAATGTTGCAGAAGCGGTAAGCATTACCATATCGGAAAGAAATGTTTAGAAGTTTTAAAAACAGTTCAAAGGCAGAGAACGCATTGAAGACGAAGAGCCCTCTGGTCGACCCTCGACCTCAACCTACGAAGCTCACGTCCAAAAATTAAAGATTTACTGCTTGAAAACCATGGATTTACAATTTGAGACTTGCTAATGATGTTAGAATTTCAAAATTCCATTTTAAAAGATGTTTTGGGCCTCAAATGCATCAAATCTTGATTTGGTATCGAAAACACTGAATGCGCCTGCACACTGCATTGATTCTTTGTGACTTTTTCACAAAAATGAAACCCATATCGTTCCACAACCACCGTATTCATCTAATTTAGCATCGTGCTACTTCTGGCTATTGCTTAAACACAAAGACCCCTCCGGGGCGTTCTGATTCTATTGAAGGGACACTTCAAAAATCGCAGGATTCAGTTTTAGCATCTCACAAAACCAAGCACTAATGAATATTTTAACGTAAAAATTTCACACAGATGTTGAGGACAGGGCCATTTGTTTTTAAAAAAGGAAGAAAAATTAAAATACTATATGCACGGGAAATTTAAATTGAAAACTGGTTTTACTTTTGGACGCAATTGTACAATCCTTTGCAATGGCTTACAAGACCGAAATTGAATATACAGATTCTGGGCTTTCTTGAAACTAGCTCTAAATATTGGACACCGACTTGTTCTCAGAAAGGCCTTCTGAAAGGCCTATGAATTATGGATTTTACATTCTAATTATCTTGCTACACAAGATTCAATCTGCCTCAGTTCTTCTCAACAATGACTTACAATCTTCTTTTGAAATAAATAATGTCGAATACAAATATCTAAAATATTTTTATCTCTTTCTGAATTTCTACTTGCTGAAATTTCAAACTCTTTAAAACCTTTTCTAGGACGAGGACTTCTCTAATTTACATATCATATACTGATACAACATAACTTTTTAGTACACTGTGTAAATTGTTTTGGAAATGTATCCATTTTTTTAATTTATCCAAAATTTTCCTTTATTTTCTTTACTATATAATCTATTTGATAACTCATAAAAGATTAAATAAGTTTCTAAATATTTTTCAAAAACAGTTTTGAGAAAACCAATGACAACTTCACTAAGTGAATTTATCGATTTACATTATCTATATATGTATATATAAATCGATAAATTTACTTAGTGCAGTTGTCGTTGATTTTCTGTATATATATTGTAACATTTCTTTCTCATGAGAAGAGTTTTGGCATTTCATTCCCAGAAGAGAGGAATGTATACCATTGAACAAATATATAATAAACCCATCACTCAAATTTGTCATCAGAGGAGCTGTATTGTGGATAGTTATATTACATGCACTAAAGAGAATAACTTTTGTACTAAAGAGAACAACCTATCAATAAGATAGCAACCTCAAATAAGATATTTTGGTATCATGCATAATGAGAAAATTAGCGAATGCCTGTGCGAACTTCACAGGTCTAAAACGCTATAGATTGAATATGATATACTATGAGTTGTTACCTTGTGGTTGGGTATAGACACAAATTGAGAAATGTCTACTGAAAGATAAGCGAGTGAAGTTGACCCTCTCACTTAACGGATTGTCTTAAAAGGAAAATTTTTTGGTGAAGAAGAGCGAGATTTCTGCTACGAGTCGACCCAACTTTTTTTTTCTTTGAAGTAACTTAGTAGACCGGAGTTTTCCGTCTATTTACACAGTGGACCCCTTGCGGTTTCGTGCATAACGTGTGCTAGTTAAGGACTGCAGCACACCTACATTTATATTCATCGTAGAATCGAGAACTCTGGAAATCTCCGAATTTGAGTCCTATATATAGAACTCTATGGGTGCGCAGAAAATTAAGGATATAAATTAGATACACAAGTGCAGTTCAATTCATATATATATATATATATACATATAATGCTTGTAAATAAAATTTGTTTCCATGAACCTGAAAATGGACCTCTTTTGAAACCGTTATAAGTCTAATATAGACCCAGACGTTACAATATATATATATATATATATATATATATATATAAAGCTTAGAATTTCTTGGTGCATATAATAGGCTATTAAAAATAAAAGTGAATTAGGGATTACAGTTGTTGTAAAGTAGTAGTCATAGATTTTATAGTTATTTCTATGAAAAGAAGGAGATATACAATGTATAGTCTTACTTAGATTCATAACTATGCTACTGATCAAAGTTTTCCTTCTTCAAAGCTAATATAATGGTTATAAAAGTACTTTTAATCTTATAAAAAATGGGCAAATTTTTATTAGTTAATACATGCGATATTGATAAAGGTTTTCGTCTCCGAAGCTAATATAAGGATTATAAGGTTTTTAATTTGATAAAAATAAAAGATAAAAATTTTTTTTTTTTTATTTGTTCAGAATAAGGTAGTTTACGTGTTCTCCAATTTTTTCACACACAAATTGATTATTCTTTTGCATTCTGGAAATTAGCCTACAATTTTATTTACACTCATGTCCATAAATTAAGGATAATTCAGAATCACACAGAAATTAAAATCTAAAATAAAAATTTCACCTGTAGAATTATCACACTCATCTTGAAGAAGAATATGCAAATTACAGGAAACCACCAGAAGGGCGGATGGTACGTCACAATGACGAAAGTGTAAGAGAGGGGTATATAAGGAATGGTGGCAAAGAAGTAAAATTGTTCACAAGCGCTTTAAAAGCCTTTCAGTGCAATAACCGCATAGTTATGGCCCAAGGAAGCATTTGGATGATTTTTTTACGCGGTAGAATTATCGGACGCCTGGAATGTGGACGTACCCAGCTGGAAGTATCCGAGGAACTTGGAATCGCCCAGAATGTCATCTCCAGGCTTTGGCAACGATTCCAAGATGATGGTAACATTAGTAGATGTTACAGCACAGGTCGCCCCGAGTTACAACGCCGAATGAGGACCGGTATTTAGCAGTTACTGCCAAAAGAAACAGACGGAGCACAGCATCAGACCTGTCTCGTCAGCTCTCTTCAGCTACCGGTACGACAGTTTCAAAGCAGACCAAGTGTACAGATGCTTAGGGCACATTGGTCTATATGCTCGTAGGCCTGTCAGATGTGTTCCACTTACCGCAACTCACTGTCGCCTGCGATTAACCTGGAGTAGAGAGTATGCATTGTGGACACCGCAACAGTGGTCTTGTGTGATGTTTTCCGACGAGTCCAGGTTTAGTTTGCAGTCTAATTCTCCGGACTTTCATATGGAGAGCGCCAGGTAACCGTTACCACCAAGAGAACACCACTGAACGACACCGTTACGGTGGTTCAGGATGGCTCGTTTCGAGAGGAATTATTCTTAGTTCCAGAACTGATCTGCATGTTCAGAGTGTAACGATGACAGGCCACATCTATCGGGATGTCATTCTGGAACAACATGTACATTTGTTTCGGGGCGCCATGGGTGCTGAATCTCTGTTCATGGATGACAACGCCCGTCCTCACCGTGCAAACATTGTAGCCGAATGCCTTCAATTGGAGGATATCATCCGTATGGATTGGCCAGCATACTTACCGGACTTGAATCCAATAGAGCATGTGTGGGATATGCTTGGCCGACGAATTGTAGCCCGTCAACCCCCTCCCACCTGTCAACCAGAACTTCGGAGGGTATTGCTTGATGAGTGGTGTAATATTCCCCCAAGATCAGGTTGATAATTTGATACTCAGCATGCCCAGGCGTTGTAAGGCCTGTATTGCATCGTCCGGGAGACATACGCCATATTAACCATCATACTAACCATGTTATACTGTTTTTTGTAAATAGGTTCTTTTTTTTGAAATTTGCTCCAGGGAGTAAAATCGCAATTTTTATTAATTATGTCAAACATATTGCGTCTTTTTGCTCTTTACCTTTTTTGTTTAATAAATAGACTTTACAAATAAGTCAAATTTGTTTTGCTTCTGTCTCTTTCTTTGCCTGAACTTCATTATCCTTAATTTATGGACATGAGTGTATATTTAGGTGCTTTTATTCTTATAGAACATATTTGGAAAATATTTATATTTGCTTTTAACTGTGATACACATATCACTATCTTACAAAGATATTATCTTTTTATTGTGTTTTGTCTAATCCTCAGTGTCCTGCAGCGCGGTACGGACATCTCATGATTAGACTACTCATTGATGGAGTTAAAGGGGGACAACTTCTGTTGTGATGTAACTCCCAGTAGGTAGAAAGTTTGACTTGTCTTCAGTGGGAAGTGCCTTCCGGGAGGACTTTTTAGGGGAACTATCCAATCGTATCGTATGTGAACAAATCCAGAAAACTCTCACTAAGTAGTCCGACATCACAAACGCCATCGAGTCTTCTTGTCTTTGAAACAGTGTCTACAACAATGCTGCAAGTAGATTTAACCTCAGCTCTAATGCTCACCAGCGGTATTCTTTGCGTTAGTAGGACTTCAGAAAAAGCATTAGCATATTCAACTTATAAAACAAATACATCATCGAAAACTACAATCTTGGCCTATCCAATTTCATGATCGTTTATATATTGGTACAAATATATCAACTTTTAAATTAGTGAAATTTCAAATAAAAAAGAAAGAATAAAGAAAAAGAAAATGAATTAAAAAAAAAAAAGCATCATAATTTGCCATTGAAATGAATGTCCAATCCGAATATGAATATGAAATCCATTTCGAGTAATAGAATTTTATTCTCTTGTGTATACAGAAATGGTTAAATTACATTACAATTTTGTAGAAAGATGGTTTTCCTTTTCAATCGAACCTTTAAATCGTTGTCAAACAAAATAAACACAATTACATTGTTAAACATTTGATGATTCAGAAAAGAAAGGCTATTTTAAGCACTTTTTTCTGTTATTTTATTAGTCTCTATATTTTTTTCCATAAAATATTTTCTAGAACGAATTTCTTAAGACAGTTGTGAGTAGTTCCATGAAAATGATAAGTAAAATGATATGTTGTGCTTTAGAAATGTTTTGATAAAAAAATAAAAATGTCTTAATGAAAAAAAAAAAAAAAAAAAAAAAAAAAAAATGAAAGAGTGCTTATATAAGTAAAGGCGTTTCAAAGGATATGTATATGAACAAGATGTGTAATAATAATGGTTGTATAGGCCTTTCTTACAAATAATCATTAATTGGTAATTATTTATTTTCCTTCTTAAGTAATTATAAGGATTTATAACCTCTAAATGTAAACTTCGAAAGATTTACCCCCGGATTTATGTGCATCAATAGCTAGGAGATATATGCTTACATTTCTCAGATATACTTGAGTTATCAAATGAATGAAAAAAGAACAACAAAATCCCCAAATCACAGAAAAATTTAATTCGTTTCAGCGGCCCTTTTCTTCCGTGAACTAACGTTCTAAAATTAAAAAAGTTGCATTTTTCCACGCGAATTTAAATAACGGTTGCCTCAAAACCTTAGCTATGTCAACAGTAATTAAAAGAAAGTAATTATTTCATAAACAAATATAAATTATTAATAAAGTAAAAAGTCGCTTTGTTTTTTGTTTCGTATTTTCCTCAGTGGCCACATCATAAATATTGTTTTTAATCTGAATCAATGGGCGATATACGTTATAAGAACAACCTAGGAATAATCAATAATTTATCGGAATAATTATTTAAAAGAATAGATATTCACTATAAATAAAAAATCTGCATATAGCAATCAAAATAGCCATAAAATAGTCATTATATTGTTCGGGAAAAGAAGAAATTTCGAATTCCTCTAATTACAATATTGTAACCCTTAAGAAATTGGCAGGGACATTACCAAAATAGTCCAGGCTGCAAGATTGGCGGCTTCCTCAGGGGAAAGTATTCTAGATTTCAACCGCAAATAGTTTAAATAGCTTTATTAAAATATTAAATACATTTTTTAAATGGATTTTCAAAAATTTTATTTCAAGAGCTGCTGTATTCGGTAACAATTTATATAAATATTTTTTTAAATAAAACTTTCCGGAATTGAAGTTTATAGAGAAATTTTTATATAAGCAAGGGAAATTAAAACTATTCTAATTATTTTTATAAAGCAGAATTTAGAGAGAATTTTTATAAATTGCAGACTCAGAACTTTTTCTTGCAAGAATATTTAAAATTAAATTATTATTTTTTGTAGTTTAAATATATTTTAAATTTCATAATTAATTATTCATCGCATTTTTGAATGAACCTATTTTATAGTTTTCATAAATGGATAAATTTATAATACAATGAAATCATTAAATACAATTTTTCCTTGGCATGAACTAGAATAATTTTTGAATTTGCATGATAGGTAGTCGGACGGAAAATTTACCGATTAGATTTGTATATAAATGTGTATAAACTTTGTTCAATGCAGATTGAGGACGATCAAAAACACTATATTAGAAGAAAACTATTTAATAAAATTTAGAATTTTTTTTACATTTTGACATTCCACATCTACAATTTTAAATCATTTGAAATATTTCAAAATTATTTTAAAGACTATTCTTTGTTTTCCTGATAATTCTTGATTATTCCACATTGATTTCTGTATTGTTTTCTTTAGCAAAAATATCTTGACGCTCACGAATTATGCTTGAGTTCAAGGATTGAACCTTTTCAATCACATCAAAAATACTTCATCTCTTATTCTTATTGTAAATTCCGGTAGCTCAACTTTCTTTGTCTATGCTGACATTTTTATTCTGCTATCGAAATCTTTGATAGCTACTACTACTTTCAAAAATATTGTTTTCCTTTTCCTACTGGACGCATTAAAATCGGATGATCGACATGATTTTTTATGGACAACATAAAAAAATTCAAACCAATAAATATGCTATTATTTTTACTGGAATTGCATCATCTAGTATAATATTATAATTAATACTAGGGCCGAAATTTTATTTTTTAAAATAAGCAGTAATTCATGACACGAATTAAATTATTTTAGAAAGAATTAAAAATAGTTATCAGACGACATAAAATAATTTTTGATTAAAGTTATGGTTAAAAATAACAAACGAATAAATATTGTAACCGTTTAAAAATTAAAACTATTGTGTTTAAAAAAGATTACAAATTATAATCGTTTGGTGAAACAAATAAGAATGAATTCAGACCAGAATATTAAGTTTGTATAAAAATTTTAATTTATCATAATTTTTTAATTTCCACATTTTTTTGATAGACTAATTCATGGCACGAATTAAATTATTTTTAGAAATAATTAAAAAGTAGTTAAAAAACGACAAAAATAAATTTTTGATTGTGTTATGATTAAAAATAGCAAACGATTAAAAATTTTATAACCATTTAAAAATTAAAGCGATAGTTTTTAAAAGATTAAAAATTGTAATCGTTTGGTGAAACAAATAAGAATGAATTGAGAACAAACAGAATATTAATTTTGTACCGAACATTTTAATTTATCATAATTTTACTAATTTGTACATTTTTTAAATAGATTTTTCTTTATGTTTTATTAAAGAAAATGAACTATTTCTTTAAAAATCTAATTTTTATTTACAGTCGCTTCAAAAATATAAATTAATTAACAAAATAAGTAATTAAAATAAGAAAATAAATAAATTATGATAATTTTATTGTTCTAAATCTTCTATGGAGATGAATTGGTTTATTAGAAACAGTATTTTTTTTTTTTTTTAAATTTTTAAAAATTGTGATAATAATTAATTGGGATAATTGTTGAAATTATGTGAATTAATTGTAATAATTGTCATAATTATGTGAATTAATTGTGATTAAATTTTAATAATTGTGGTGACGAAATAATCGTGTACACTATACTGTCCCCACTATTATAAAATTGAACATTGTGATTACTGAGTATCGTGATTATGTTATATGAATATTGTGATTATATAATTATATGAATATTATGATTATATTATTATCTGAATATTGTGATTATAATATTATATGAATACTGGGATTATATTATTACATGAATATTGTGATTACATTATTATATGAATATTGTGATTATATTATTATATGAATATTGTGATTATACTATTATTATATGAGTATCGTGATATTAACAAAAATACATAAACCATCAAACATCAAAACCTAGAAATATGCTAAAGTTTTATTAGAATTGCACTAATTAATATTATATTAACATTATAATTTTATATTAATGATGAAAATTTTTTTATTAAATTAAGCATTGATTTCAATTACTTCCAGAATAAAAATTTCTTAAAATTATCTGCTAATAAATAATTTTTGACGTTATGATTGAATTGTTTATCATTTGAAGAAATAAATACGAATGATTTTATAATAACTGAAATATTAATTTTTTTTCCAAAATTTTTTAAATTATATTTTAGTTAATTTACAATTTACTAAATGTTTTCTTTATATACAATCTTTAAAAATTAAAAAAAAAAATCCATTTTTCTTTTATAATGGCTTTAAAAACATTATTTTTATTTCGATTTATTGACAAAATAAGTAATTAAAAATTGAAAATAATTCAATTTTGATACATTTAATATTTCTTCTACTTATTCAGAAAAGTTTTAAAAAAATTCTTAATGCATATAAAAATTCCAGAAAAATATATTTTGGAATTTACAAAAAGTTTACATTCAAAATTGCATTTTCGTTCCTTTTGAAGAACTCTATTTCCGTAATAATTGTTTTAATTTGAAAGAATGTAGAAAAACTAACTTTTTTAAAATCAAATAGGGTCGCATTGGTTTGAAAGCATTTTGATTAAAGTAATTAATAAATTTTATATTTCTTACGAACACCAAATAATTTACAAATTTCGAATTCTTCGTATAATTTTAAATAAAAGGAGAATCATGGCTTTTTCCCTAATCTCCCCCTACCTGTTTGTGGCTGCTTAAATATATATCATTATTTGTCATCTTAGAAATGTTTTTATATGCAATATATTCCTTTTCATAAATAAATGTTTCATTTGGTCTTCCGTAAAATCCCTTCTATTCAACTAATAAATTTAACTGAAAGAATTATATTTAAAATAAAGAACGATAACAGTAAAAGTAAAATTGTAAGAAGTCTTTATGAAACATTGATTTCAACTTAAGGATGCAGATACTAAATTTAAAGAATAAGGACCGATAGAAAGGTTAATAATTAATTGATTTATTACATGGTATTTATAAGGTGGTCTAATATGACTGTAAAGCGTTGGGCGTAGAGCAAACAACCTTACCAAATAAGAAAGAAAACATCTCGAAATCTGCCATTAGGCCCACAATGGGGCTGTTGCGCCAATGATGATGATGATGAGTTATAACAAACTTCATTTATTATAAAACAAAAGTAATTAAAGAAAATAAAAATAAGATGTTACTCTTTTCCATGTTACTCCAAAAGTTAGATTTGGTTTGTCTGTCTATGATCATCTTGTGAACACGAGGGCTAAACAGACTGGTACCTACAGCTAACGTGGATTCCGAACCACAACCAGGAACCACTGTCAGGATTCGAACCTGAAACCTGTGGTACCGAGCGTTTGCCACTTGGCCACCAGGCCACCCAAAAGTTAGTAAATAAATTGATTAATAATTCAAAAAAGTATGCGAGCAAATTAAACGAAACTTGGTGATAATATGTATTATAATACATAGAATTTGGAACCCCAAGAAAATGTAATACAGAGTATTTATATTTTATAATATCAACAGAAGCAAATTATTCTATCGCACAAACAAATCAAATGCAAAAAATTATCAATAGTGAACATGATCTCCCAGAACAGTTACAGGCCTAAGCGATACCTAATGCTTTTACGAAGTTGTCAGTAAAGATATACGGATTATGTAGAGTAGTTCTATTAATCCATGTCGGGTTTAGGGGTTGGTGGAGACCAACAACACTCCTCCTGAGAGAGTACCTTTATATGCTTAATTGATAAGGGCGAGAGAACGTGCTAACCGTTCTGTTTGGACTACGTTTTCTTCCAGAAATCGGCACGAGGTGAGAAGTATGAGAGTGGACATTATCTGCTTGCAAAATACAGACACCGCCACTTGCGAGTAGCATATGTGGACCGAAAGTAGGATGTAGCACGTTCTATTTGTAAATTTGTGCATTGAGAGCTCCATGTGGCCACCCATACTGGTCTGTGCGACAACCTAAAGATATTCATCCCCATACAACAACGCTATCTCCTGCTTAGGTCTTCCTTTCCCGTATATTATATATTTTAAGTGTTTGATACATAAGATTATATATAAGATTTTGAATGTTTATTTCTATCCATATTTAACCACGTCGATAATCATTGTGTAAAGCAGAACGGCACTCATCGATGACCAGAACAGACTTCCACTTTACTTACAGTCCAGTTTGCATGTAATAATCCTTAAGAACTAGATTGAATAAGCAGTTTATTGTGACCATTGCATACTTTAACACCTGTGGTAATAGGTAAGTGGTACGCAAAAACCCAAGTAGCCTAGCATATATACCTCTTTTTATGCATTACTTTCGTTATACTGTCCGTCCTGGTCAAAAATAATAGAGGATCTAAGGTGAAATGAAGTAAGCAGCCTTCGACGATTTGCCATATTAATGGAGAACCTGGTTGCTTACCTCTATCTCCTGCTTTGTGAGTGACTGAAATTTCTTAAGCTTTAAGCCCATTGATTAGATAGTAAAAAGCAATATAGGTATATTATTAATTTATTTAAAAATTAATTATTCGAAATTTTTATTAATTAATAAAAAATAATAATAATAATAATAATAATAATAATAATAAAAATTCTGCATATATAAATTTGTTTTAATTTTTTTTTATATTATTATTATAATTTCAAGTAGGTAATAAAAGAGATAAACAATAGAAACTAACGATTGAGGGGAAATTGTGACTCAGTGGAGAAACTGGCATGGTCATTCGGAATATCGGAATGTTAATGAATAATATTCAGGACAGCGCGAGGTCTTTTGTGATTTTTAAAATCAGAAATGTCGTAAACATAGTTGCTTAGATCATTCAAAAACGAATTATTAATATTTGGAATGGAATTATAAATTTTTTTGCAGTTTTATACACAAATTGTTTAAAACTTGGGAGGGAAAGAGCATGTCTGATATCATCATTTCGGAAAAACCAAGGCGAATTTGTAATCATACGTAGGATTTTATTTTTTTGCAGCCTTGATGCGATGCGCATTAGGTCGCAATTACTGGTCATCTAAAGAAGTGGTAACTCTGGGCATCTTCGTCGATAGATTTTCGAGAGGATTAGAAACTGGTTTCACAATCAGTTCACCACGGAATTGCTGACATTTAATCATCATGTAAAATCAGGTTTTCATTGGCCTGCTTCTTGTCAGCCTATGGCTCTATAATACAGTTCTGCTAACAAACGTCGCCTCAAACTCATTTTTACATTTTGGCAATCTCGAAATTGTTTACCATACTGCAGTTCATTAAATAGTTGTTCTCCTCTAAACCTAGATTTAGCGGCGATTGGTTCACGCATCGGGTTTCAGAACGGATAGGGCTCAGTTGGAAACCCATCTAGCAAATGAATTTGAAATGTCTCATAATTAAACTGAGAAGGGATTCTTAAATGGGTAGGTAAGAAGATGCGTGTGTGGAAGATAATGATAACTTTACATAGAGGTTTCCCTTTCATATTGTGGTGTTACTCATGTGGATGTTGTTATCCTCAGCCTCTCCCTTGGTGCATCTTGAGTAATGAATCTCCTAAAAATATATTCTGTATCAAACAAGAAGGATCTGACTACTTTGTATAAAAACAACAATTAATTAATTAATGCTGCGATTTTTTACCCCTATAAGACCTAAAAAACGTTTTATACTTAATTATTACTTTTTTAAAATTTTTAGTAGACATTGACTCCATTGATACAAAAAAAAATAATTAAAATAATCTATGCCCGCCCCTGAGGCATGAGAGGGCCCCAGTACGATCGTTTGGGTTAGGCTTTTCTATGAAAAATGTACAATTGTACGTTCTTGGGCTTAAAGGGCTATGTGGCATTTTCAATACTATTTATAGTTTCTCAAAATCTGTTGTTTTAATAACTTTTTTTAATTAATTTATAAAAACTATATTAAATATCAATATGTAGAATAAAGCTAATGCATAGTAAATCTCAAATAAATAATGAAAACAGAACGCAATATAGCAATGGATACTAGATCTACAAATAAATATCAAAATAGCCCTTTTCTAATATCCCCAAGTGTCGTTAGCTCCGTTAGCTACAATACTGTCACGGACACGTGCAAATCCTTTCTGATGCCGGCTAAAAGCCATAATACGAGTAAACATCTGGTACCAATCTCTTCCTTCACTTCAATGCAGCGAGGCCGACCTTTGTTATTCTCTGGGCATTGCAAAGTTAAGAGACACCATTGCAGCTGCTTTTGTCAGAAAATGAATAGGAGACCGCCGTTGCTGGTTAATAACGTTTAATGCCCCGAAGTTTACTTTGTGCGCATTAAACGAGAAGTGTTTGATAAATAGATTAACGAATTGATTTTGGTCATCTATGAAGTTTCATGTTTGTTATCATAAAGATTTCCTAAATGATGCGAGTTCACTTAATGATTGTAGTTTTAAAGCAATTTATTAAAGTATCCATTAGAGCTCAGAAATTTGGTTTAATGAAGGAATAAATGTTATTATTATGGAAAATAACTATTAAGAAGATATTTATATAAATTATGTAGAAGTTATCTATCACGATCATCACTTAAAAAATGTAAATCACTTGATTAAGTCTGTGAAATATAAATTAATATTAAAAATAAAATTTAAAATTTAAACTAATTTAAAATATAAGTTTAAAATAAATGTTACTTATCTAATTGTAAAATGTATATGCTAAATTAAAAAAATATATATATATTAATTAAATGTAATAAATAAAAAAATTGTATTTGTTTTAAAGAGTAAAATTTAAAATTATGAAATTTAAAAAATTATATAATTGTAAAATATATGTACAATTTATATTTTTTTTTAAGTTTGTTGGTTTAATTATAATTTAAAATCATTTCAAAACTTAAAATTATTTCATAAAAATTAATTTTCATTAAACAATTTTATAAACTTAAGTATGTAATTTGAAAATTAAAAATCATTAAAATACATTTAAAAATTCTAACACATTAAAAGTGATTACAAAGACAAAGATGGTTAGAAAAGATGCAACCGGTGTTTTTGGGTTTTTTTTTAATGAAATCATGAATTTGAAACTTTATTTACATATACAAGAGAAAATACAAGATGTAAATTTCTGTTAATAATGAATAAATTGAATTGCAAATGTCTTATATTCCTGTACAATTCTGTTCTATAAGCATTTAATATTGTTAGATTATTATGCAAAATGAACAAATGGCCTGAATTAACATAATTCGTTTCAAAGTTTTTCTAAGAAATACTGATACAATTTATGGTAGCAAGTATTTTTAGTTTCTACTACAGTTTATATGAGTATAAACTGTATCACATAAAAATATGTTTCCGTTTAACAACAATATTCAATAAATTAATCTATACTACAATAGAGTTCTTACTCTTTATGTAGCCAAATTTAATTCAGATAATCATTTTCAAAAGTATAATACTTGTAATGTAACTTTCAATTTAATGGAAAATAGAGTTTTTACATTTAAAAATAAGTTATTATTACAATAGAGTTCTTACTCTTCATGTAGCCAAATTTCATTTATATAACCATCTTCATAAGTATAATGTTTTTATGTAACTTTCAATTTAATCGAAAACAATTTCTTTTTCTTGTGTTAAAGTAAATATAAGAATAATAAAAAAAATATAATTTAAACAAAGGAAAGATTTCTTAAAAATTATAATGAACACCAGTAAATAAACTTATACAATCTTATGCAAAAAAATAAAGAGTATACATCATATGAAACGTTATTCAAATTCACAGTTTAATATTAATGAGAGATAATACAGAATATTATGCTTTCTATTTGCTAAGCATTTTTATCGTAGTTTATTTTCTACCATGACATTTTAAATACTCTCATCGTTATAGCACACATCTTGACAGCAATTATGTACGACAGAGCAACGCTTAATTCGTTTGTACTGAAATTTTTACATCAATGTTCCAGGGAGGCGATTTCTCATACCTCTGATAGAATACAGAATTTCGACAAACTGTCTTGACTAGATATTTCTGCCACCAATCACGTAAACGTTATTAACAACAAATCCAACATCATCCATAACCAACTGGAACCGTTGCTGATTTGACTGATAAAATGACGTATGGTACTTGTACGACACAATGCATGCGTGTTTGTATGCTTATATTTAGAATAGTTGAGATTACAACGTCTATCAATATACTACCATTTAATATTTGAAACAGCTCTTCCCTCGCATACTACAACTTGTAACCTTGAAACTTTAATTAAATAAATAATACTTAGTCAAATGCTTTGTCTAATTTTAAATTTCTCTAAACTAATTTCTTGTTTCTATTATATCAATCTGTTCTATTTGATCTATTTCAATTTTCTTTTTCTTTTTAGGTTGTTGGCACTGTCCTTGAGAATTGTGTGAAATTTTACGTCAAAATATTCATTAGTGTTTGAGTTACGCTTGGTTTTGTGAGATGCTAAAACTGATTCTGACAATTTTTGAAATGTCTGAATTCCTTGAGCAAGAACTTGCTTTTAAATTTTGTTGGCCGGAACATATAGAATGTTGCAGAAAGTATTCGGTGAGCATTCCTATATCAGAAAGAAATGTTTAGAAGTGGTAAAAATAGTTCAAAGAAGGCAGAGAACGGGTTGAAGACGAAGAGACCTCTGGTCGACCATTAACCTCCACCGACAAAGCTCACTTCCAAAAATTAAAGATTAGGTGTTTGCAAACAGTCGATTTACAATTAGAGACCTTGTTGAGGATGTTGCAATTTCAAAAATTCTATTTTAAAGATGTTTTGGGCCTCAAACGCGCCAAATCCCCGTTTGGTACCGAAAACATTGATTGCGCCAGCTTACACTTCATTGATTCTTCGTGACTTTTTCGTCAAAAATGAAACCCATATCGTTCCACAACCATCGTTTTCATCTGATTTAGCATCTTGCTATTTCTGGCTATTCCCTAAACTCAAAAGACAACTCCGGGGGCACCGTTTTGAGTCGACTGAAGAGACATTTCAAAAATCGCCGGAATCAGTTTTAGCATCTCACAAAATCAAGCGTCACTCACGCACTAATGAATATTTTGACGTCGAATTTCACACAGATGTCAATGACAGTGCCAGCAACCTAAAAAAGAAAAAAAAAAATTGAAATACCATATGCCCGGAAAATTTAAATGGAAAATTGGTCTTACTTTTTTGGACACAGAAGTATATAAATAATTCTTCTGTATATGTGTTTGCCACTAAATTCCTCCTAAACGACTCGACCGATTTTGATGAAATTCTTTGTATGAGTTTGACAAAATATGGAGATTGTTTTCATGCTATCCTCTTTGTTGTACGTCGCCACCAGACGGTGCCTCAGTATATCACCTTCTATACCGTTCAACCAATCGCTATGAAAATTGGTAATTATATATACTCGAGTATGGAAACTAGGTTCGCGCTATCTATTTTATTGTTACACGTCACCAGATATTGCTACAGCATTTCATCTTATATACCGTTCAAACAATATACATGAAAATTAGTATGCACATATATTGGAACATGGAGAACATATTTGTGATATGTAATTTTTTATAATGCATCTTTTGAGGAGCAGGATAACGTATGCCGAGTTCTGCTAGCATAATATGCAATTTAAAATTGCACTATGTGATGTTGTGGATATTTTTTAACTGATGTAACGTAATGTTAATATATATTGATAAATATACAAACGTTCAAACAAATAATTATTCAAATTACAACTTTTTTAATACAGAAATAATGATATTTCATAAACGAAGTTACTATCCTAGACATGCTTATTATATTGGCAATTGATTAAATTTTAATATTCTGTTATAAATAAAAAATAAAGGATTTCAATTTTTTTTCTACGTTTTTTTTGATTTTAAACTTATCTCTTATTAATCCCCTCTAACTTCATAAAGAAGCAAGTGAAATTTTCATTTTTCTTTTTTTCATGGATGGTATACAACATCAATGAAAAAATTGATTTTGGTTCTTATTATGCGCAGAATGATAAATGTGAAATTAATGAACGGTTCGTGCACATAATAACGCTCTGAAATTTATCTTTTTGACAAAAGCCCTTGCACTACAGATAATTTTTAAAATATATAAAAATATGATTGATTCATAAAAATTTCATATTTTTACTACTACTTCAAAAAGGGCTGCCCTGTCCGAAATTGGTTATATTATTTAAAATATATAGATATATATTAATCTAAATCTAATGAGATTGTTTTAATTTTTATTTAGGATTATGTTTGCAGGCTAAGTGAGTTTATATATGCGTATTGGCTTTATTTAAGTTGCTTATGATATTGATTATTGATTCAGTACTCCAGTAAAATTTACTTAAGAAAACAATCTCAGAAACCATGTGAGATATAAGATTTGTTTGTTTCTTATCACACTTGGTCAACAGGAACATCTAGACCAAATCCAAGAACCCAAAAGCGATCTCATGGAGGGAGGGAAAGAAGAACAGCTTCTGTTGTGATAGAGCAACCACTGGTAGAAGTCTGACTTGGTTAAGTGACGCTGAAGAAATGCCTTCCGGGAGATTGTTATGGGAGCCTTCCGGGGAGCTACCCCTCATTTTCGTATAGTATGGGAGAAAACCTGGAAAATTCCCACCAGGTAGGCGGCCTGATGGCCAATTGGCTAACGTTCGGGACGTTAGTACCACGGGCTTCAGGTTTGAATCCTGGCGGTGGCCTGAATGCGGAATCAACCGGCCTGAGTTTCGTGGTGCGGAATCTACGTTAAACTCTTCAGGTCCCGGTCTTATTAGCCTAAAGTGCGCACATGACCGTAGAACCACAAACCAACCCAACCCCACCAGGTAGTCCAATTAACGAGGCAAGAGGCTGAACATCCCAAATGCCATCGAGACTCCTCGTTTTTTGAAACAGTGTCTACAACAAAGCCACCAGCAGATTGAACCTCATCGGCCGCACGCCTTGTCACTGAGTCGGGAAGTTATACCATTTAAACCAATTAATAAAGTTTAACAACTTAAATCACCAATATGTCTTCTTATATCTTGTAGGAATCTATTTAATTGTTATGCTGAGTATTTTATTTTGAAATTTCCCTTAAAAATATTTGCAATATTCTTCTTTGAAAATATTTATGTTTATTTTACCTCTGTAAGGTATAAAAAAATGTTTTAGTGTTTGTTCTAAATAATTTTTAATTATTTGTTAGAAAGTATGAACGTTGAGTTGTATCAAACTAAAAAACAATAAGATTTTTCACGATAACTTTCTAAAATGATTTTACAACATTATTCAGAAACTTTTGTTTTTATTATTAGCACAATTCTATGTATGCAAACTTTCTCCCTCATTGCTTTAATGTTTTATATTATTTTTGATTGTTATATAAATGTTTTGCAAGTCAAAAGTATTTTAATAAAATGGATGTTTTATAAAAACAGCTTTTTGAAATTTCAGCTTGAATCTTACAAGAAAATAGTGGTACAGAATATTGCATTAAACAACCTTTGAAATACGCGAACCATTCAAATGAAAACCTTAAAAACTTTCTTTGAATTAATCTATTCCACGAATTATTAACAGGTTTCTACGTAATCTCCTTCATGTTAAAAATGTTCTGTAATAACGTATGTGAGCTTTCTCGAAACAAATACTTTTGACAACTTATGCAAAACATCATTTCGTATTCATTGTGTTTCTTCAATCAAAATCCGGATTTTTTGGCCATTGTCATTCACAGTGCTCTCCTTTCATACATTTTTCTATCGCAGCGATATCCTTCAACGTCACAACTCGTTGTTGTGTTTTTACCAAAATAAGGGATGTTACGTCGTTTTTTGAATTCTCTATTGTTTGTTATATGTCACAGGCATGCATCATATTATTGCAATTTTTTTTACGATTATTGACTTAAATACGTTTTTACATTTTTGTTTATGTTTCGGAATGCTTTTTTTTTCGAATAATTCTCCAATGGTTGATCATCAGTTTAATGTTATTATGAAGATGTTAGTCTTACACTACTAGACATAACTTGCACTATTAGCAACAATAATTCCAGCAAGCATCATATTACTGCAATTTTATTCCATTGTTGATTTCAATATGCTTTTACATTTTTCATTGTCAAAAAAAAAAAAAAAAAGTAAGAAATTCGGAATATTTTTATTTCGAATAACTCTCCAATGGGCGGCCATCTTTGTTATGTTACTATGAAGATGCTTGTCTTACAGTACAAGACATTCCTTGCACTATTAGCAACAATAATTCCAATATGCAATATATTATTGTAATTTCATTCGATTGTTGATTTCAATATGCTTTCAATCACTTTTCGGATTGCTTTTTTTCGAATAAGGCTCCAATGGATAGTCATCTTTGTTATGTTATTACGAAGATACTAGTCCTTCACTATGAGACATTCCTTGCACTATTAACAACAACATATAGCACAGTAGCATAAAACTTTAAAACTCTCTAAAGAATTTAACATTTTCCACTGCATTATTTATTAGTATATTATGAAACTATTTTTTTTTTTGTTCTAATGCAGCTGGAAAACACTGAGACAGCTTGGTCTTGGATGCCTTAAGGCAAGCGCTGCACAGATGTTACTCACTTTGTATTACCCAGGGGGCGCGTGTAATTTGAAGATAAGTCGCGGACGCGGAGTAACAATGCCCTCGCAACGCTCTACAATCCTATCGGGATCGGGACCTATGGTTTAAAGTGGATTCCGAACCACTACAAACATCCATGGCACCGCCGGGACTCGAACCCGAAACCTGTGGTACCGAGTGCCAGAGCGCTAGTCACTTGGCCATTCAGGCCCTATTATGAAATCATTAAATTAAGTAAAATAGAACAATTGGAAGGATCTTAATGACTGAGTGACTGGCGTTCGGTGCCGCAGGTTTTGGTTTTGAGTTCCAGCGGTGGCATGAATATTTGTGGTGATTCAGAATCCACTTTTCCAACTGCCCATTAGATCCTGGTCTAATGGAACTATAGAGCGTAGGGCGGACAACTCTATCCCTTAAAAAGAAATAACATCTCCTGTTTCGAAATCTGCCTGTACGTAGAAAGCTTTTTCCCACGATGGGGCTGTCACGCCATTAAAGAAAAAAAAAAAAAAAGGAGCTTTGTTTTTGCTTTTCAACATTTTTAAAAATGGAATATGATGTGTACAAAATAAATCAAACTTTAATTTTTTTTTAAATTTTAAATTTTTTTTTAATTTAACAACTTTTTACTTTTCCAACATACAATTAATTTTTCTGGTTTCAATCCTGATAATTCTTTCATGATGCAAATTAAAATCCGTCTGTGAAGAAAAAAAACCACCAATGAAGAAGAAAACAATTTTATTTTTTTATTATATCTACAATTCATTATTTACAGATTCAAATTCGATCTCATACTAGAAGTTTAAAGAAATAACAAATATCTTTTTTCTCTTTAAATAAATGTGAGTGATGTATAATGACTATTCAATGATCAGTCATTTTCAGTTTCGCATTATGTCACGAAAATTCAACGAGATACATTTTACTACATTGAATAAAAACGTTAGATTATATATATATTTTTTTCTGCATATTTAAAAAAATTCAATTCTGAAAACTAAAGAAAGAAGTAATAAATTGTAGCTAAATAATTTCTACGTTTAGTAAATTATATATTGATTGTTCTCATTAATTTATTATTTATAAATACTCAAATTATACGTATTAATTTTCTTTGATGTTTATTATTTAAGTTGATAAATAAGTTACGTTGAATAAAAGTAGCGAACTTTTATAATCTATAAAATATGCCTGGAAAAAATATTTTTATAATTATAGATATAGACATAAGATATTACTCGATTTATGTAACAAAAATGGCTGTTTAGATGATTTTCAACATGATTATATGCTTATAGGTTGTTGGAATTTTTTTGCTTTAGTTTGCGCCATGCAGCGTCACGGGTAGTTTTATAGAAATCGTTTGGAACCGATTCAGAATTGTTCTGTTGCCTTGGAAACGGGCTGTTGGTTACTGTGGAAACGGGCTGTTGCCGTGGAGACCAGCTGTTGCTGTGGAAACGAGTTGTTTTATTTTAAAAAGAACATTTTGTGTTCCAGTTTAACTTTTGCCTTTGAACTGTTACCATCAACCCTGTATATCTTTGTAAATATTGCTTGTAAATAAATGAAGATTCCGTAAATGTTTGAACGGATTGATCAATACTTCTCGAACCACTAGAAAGCTGCGGCGAACCAGAAAAATAGAACCACCGATAGAAAGAAATCCAATAGTCGTAGTGACATAGGTTAATATAATTCTATAAATTCATGCCATTCATAAAATTTGGTATATTTATTTCTAGCATTTTAAAAACACAATTATAAGATGCTTATAGATAAATAAATTGAACGCAATATCTTGAAACTAAAGCAAAGCAAGATAATATTCTTATTAAATGGTAGAATATTGTCACAAAAGTATAATTCAGTAATAAATAATGTATTTTTTAGTATGTTTTATTGATCTAGACGAATTATTACATTAAATATCAAGTGTCTGTAATATTCTTTGATGAAATAGTATTTTCCAATATATCTTCATTAAATCTTGTATGTAAAATCCTACATTCCTTTTTTATGTATGCGAATCATTATTGGTAAACTCGTATTATTTAAATTGGTCTATAAAACATTTATATCTTTTATAATTAAAGGAAACTCTCATGTTAGTTGCATCCACGCATTATCATAGCATTAATATCTAAACTAAGTGCAGATCACTCCATAAATTTAAATCGCTTCAATTATTTAAAATTGGAAATAGAAAATCATTTGAAATTGTTGCAATCATTTACAACTTATAGTTACAATCATTTGAAATTCAATATTCCTGTATCTTTTCTTGTAATTATAACGAGATTAAAGCTTAGAACAAACTTTTTCCTACACTGTTTTCAATATTCCTCTAACTTTTATGCAAAAATGATCATAAATCTTCAAAGTAGAATCCTACAATAGATACCTACAATTGCTTACAAAGAAATAAAATTAAAAGCGGATATTGTTTCTTTTTCTTTAAAGTTTCAGTTTTAAAAATTAATTCATTTGCTCTATATTTTTTGAGCCAATTACAAAGAATATTTTACTACACATGGACGGGTAGTCAGCAAATATTTTGAGAAAATGTATACCATTATGTTTTTAAGGAATCTGAAATACCATGCTCCACTTTAGTATGTGAACCTCTCAGCAACTATTTAGAAAAGGGAGTAATGTCTTCTGACACGACTTTCAGAAGACATATGTCTTTACGAAAGTATATAGACACATGTATTCTGAATGGGTTTGCTCATTCCTCATTTACTTGCTATGGGAGAAAATTTGAAAACACCCCACTTCAATGACACTTGCAGCCATAGTCACTCTACTGTTAGTCTTTTTGTCTTTGAAAAGATGATCAAGAATCCATCACGCGTTCTCATGATAACTATAAATAGGACCGCTCGTGGCGAAAAAGAGAAATATTTAAATAAACCGGATACTGCACTAGAACTCTATAGCGGATCACGTGCGGAGAGAAAAATAAATTATACTCGAGATGTGTGGCAACAGTAGAGTGTTCCATAGTTTTAAAAATTAGAAGTTAGTTAGTCATGGCGTAGTTAGAGCTGCGCGTTGTAGTGATTGCTTTGTTAGTTAGTTGTCTGCTATGCGTTATAGAAAATAAATGATATTTTTTGTGTCAATAGCTGTAGTTTGGGCTTCGCGTTGTGGTGATTGCTTTGTTAGTGAGTAGTCTGCTTTGCGTTGTAGAAAATAAATGGTATGTTTGTTTCAACATCTCCTCTCAATTATATGTCCAACTGGCTAGAGCTCTGAATTTTGGCAACACAGGCTTCAGCTTCGAATTCTGGCGATGGCATGGTTGTTTATTAGTGGTGCGGAATCCACGTTAAACTGTAGGTCCCATTCCAATTACCCTAAAGTGTGAAGAAAATGATCGTACAGCGACAAAAACCAAACCTATCAGTTTTAACATTTCAATAATCATATTCATCTTAAGTCCACCATTTTTAAGTAGCCAAAATTTCTACTTTCGTCAAAGTTTCAAAGTTGCAGATTACAAAGAATTTAACTAACGTCAAAGGTGAATACACCCACATCCTGCTATCATCTGTATTGTACTGCAGAACATATCTGGATCTGTATTTTAATAGAGGATATAACAAATAAACACCCGAGTTCGGCGACATCTTAAAAAGGATGTATGTATTTAGTACAGCAAATCTCTTCTGTTTGAGTTGGTGTTCTACTGTCATTTTTTGCACACTTTGGGTTAATTAGGCCGGTAGCTACAGTTTAATGAGGATTACAAACCCCTCACAAACACAATCCGTCAGGATTCGATCTTGAAGCCTGCGGGAATAAATGACAGAGCTCTAACCACTTGGCCCTTTGTCCGTACATTTTCTGTCTGCAGATATATTTTTTTGGATACATTCTACCCTTATATGCAGTCCGTCTTAAATACAGGGTAATTATAATTAAAGTGAACCTATTCAGACCCCCTCTATTACTCTTTTCTGGCTGCCGGATTCTTATGAAACTTGGTATATACTTTATATTTTAGAAGGGGAAAAGATTTCTGTAATAAAAAATAATTCAAATTTTGACCACTAAGGAAATTCTGGTCAGAATCATTAAAATTCATTCAAGTATAGAAGTGCACCATTTGACATCAATTACGTGTTGAAAGCATATTATAACTTGCTCAATAGTTACACGCAGAAACTCTCTAGATAATTAATCAACATTGCGTGTAATTCTACATTTAAACCAGGTTAAGTCCTAATTCCTCTTCTATAAACACGGACTTTTAGGAAACTATTCTTAGACATGGGGCCTTTTCGCAATTCCTTAAGCGATGGTATTCACGCAGTGCAACTAAGCTGTTGCTGCCGTTCTGATAAAACTGTTTTGCAGTAAAGCTCCATCTTTCTTCAGTAAGGGCATGATTAACGATGACAAAGACAAGCAGAATGAATTTCGGACTCTGGAGGCAAATCTCCTTATATGTTTGACCAATTTGCATAAGGAATTTTTGAAAAGTACCATCTCGTGGTCAAAATTTAAACTTTTCTTTCAATTCCTACTATTAGCTCACACTCTCCCTATATATATCTTGTTCAAATTTTCAATCCTTAATAAAATATTTTTTTAATTCATCCACTCAAGTTCAAATACATTTTTTTTGAACTTGTAGTGGATGACACTGATGTTAATACAGTTTTTCATATATTAATTCAGTAATTAAATTTAATTCATTAATTTTAGTTTCTTTTTATATTTAAGTTGCATATATCTACCAATAGATGGCGCCAGTTAAACTTTAAAAAAATGAATGGAAATTATTTTTGAAGGACTTTCTGCAATATAGTGAAAAAAAGTAGGAATTGACTTAAAATTTTTTTTTTTTTATATTACTTGTTTTTCCTATAGATTTTTAAATGCGAAAAAAATAGTCCATCGTACACGTTATGAAAAAAATTGTCGAAATTAAAAATTACATAAAAACATGATTATCGCTATCCACCGCGCAAAAACTGGTTTGAATGTAGAATTGAAAAACATCTAATATTGTACATAGATGAAAATCAAATTCGTTTTAAATAATCAAAGTTAGATCACCCTTAAACTATTAAACAAAATTGGAACTACAAAGTTATATATGGTAAAATATTAAATCCAGAATTAAAAGATTAAAATTTATAAATATTTTAAATTCAAACTCAAATAGTTGGGTGACATTTGTAACTAAGATTTCTTGAACTTACGAAGACCAAAAATTAATCTGCTTCACTAATTCTATATTAAAATAAATGGGAAATGATTTATGGAAATGAAAATGTAATCATGGAAAAGAAGTATTATTGTTACAGAATATTTGAAAATGAAGAGGAAAACAAAATGATTGGTTCAGATATTTATTCTGAAAGAAGTTTTTGACCTCAGGCCAGTGATAACTCCGATTTTGATCCACTGGTGATAAATGTTTCAGTCACTTCTTTCAAAAACAAGAAGATTCGATGGCGATTGTGGTGTTTATAATCATCACGACTGGCAGACTGTCATTTCTGTCATACAAGACACAAATATGAGATCTCTCCCTCGGCTCCAAAATGTCATTCTTTGGTGGGTTGTTTGTGGCACACGTAAATATGACATGAAGTTCAACAATGTTCAACAAAAAGATGTTTTTTATTCTTTTGTATATTAACTGCAAAAATTTATAACAATTATTAATTTAAATAATATAAGAAAGAGAACAAACATCGAGGAATACAACATTACACATTTCGATTAAAGACAATATTTATTTTACTTTTTGTGCATAGTTGTCTACCTTCCATTCCATTATGTACGCCATAAATAGTCCATTGACGATGAGCGATAATGGGAGGAAATGGGCCTTCTGTAAGGACAAGAAGATTCAAAAACAAGAAGATAGCGATTGTGGCATATACAAGAGTCTCGACTGTCTGACTCTCTTTTCTGTCGTATACCACACAAATAAGAGATCTTTCCTTCGGCTACAAAATGTCATTCTTTGGTGGTTTGTTTGTGGCAGACATAAATAGTACATGAGGTTTCAACAATGATTTAACAAAAGATGTTTTTTTTCTTCTTTTGTAAATTAACTTCATAAATTTAATAATTGTTATAAATTAAATAATATTTAATCTATTAAAAGAAACTAAATAAACTACAGTCTATCACAATGGATCTAAATGGTACAACATTGTAAACCGGGAAAAACACCAGGACCTACAGTTTAACGTGTATTCCGAACCACTCACAAAAATCCATGCCAATAAAAGGATTCGAACCTGACGCTTGTGGTACCAAAGATCAGAGTGCTAGCCAATTGGCCAGCAGGCCACGTGACTTGTGGAATTCAATGGACTATTCCCCATTATTCGTTAATGGACACTTAGTGGCATACATAAATGCAAGATGATGCCCACAACAAAATAGCAAGAGGTCTACAACAACAACAAAGACGAGGCCCAAAATAGCAACAAAAATAAGAACCAATGTTTTTATTTCAAGACAAATAAATGTCCACCTGTCCTATTAATAGTGGCATACGTAACAGGAACAAGAAGCCCACAACAACGATAACAACAGCAACAAAAACAAAAGCCCATTATAAAAGAATATGTTCTCACATGACAATAAGAACAAATAAAATTTTAAGACAAATAAATGTCTGCCTGATTGGATTTTGCATTCTCACTACAATGCACCCTAATTTGTTCATCTAAATAAGAATTAATTAAAGGTTCATGACAAAGATGACTCATAAATCCGCTTAAACCCGTCTTTCGGACGTTTTGAATGGTTCTCAGGGAACACAGGGTACCTTCCACATTTATTAACCTTTAAACCTGTAATTTATCTTTATTAGCGCTGATTGGATAGAACGGTGAACTCTCTTTGTGTGCCTTAAACCGTTTACCGTAATATAAATAGATTTTTGTGCAAGTGGTGTCTCACTTCAAATTTTATTGATATAAATATTATTAGAGAAAATTATTATATTCAGTAAAAATCATTAAAATGACTCCAAAATTATCAATTATTTAAGTAATATTAAAATGATTCATCGGTTTCCAAAAATTAAAGAATATATATATAAATGAGGAAAATAGGGATTGTGAATTTTCTATTCAATGACAATTAAGGCAATTTCTTAGAAATATAAATTAAATAGGGCATCATAAATAAATAACAAAATAAAATATAATAGCCTTTTTTCAGTCTTGAAGTTACAAAATTGGAGCTTATAAAAATATGTTCACTGTGTGATCAATTTCAATACGATCACCTCTTACAGCTTTACAGGCACGACAGCGATTTTAAATATTCAAAATGATAGTTTTTATTAATTCGGCAGTAAAATCCGTTGTTATGTCCGAGAAGTTCGAAAATCATGGAGAGAAAAGAGTAAAGTGCAGCCAAATATTTCTATAGAATATCCGAAATATGCTGTAAAAGGTTCAAATTCAGAAAATAATTAATGCTTAATTAATTTAAATTTTATTTTTTATGAAACTCTACTCTTGGCTCAGTGGCAACATGCCCTGCTGGAGAACATCAGGGCTTAGGTATAATCCGCTGGCTTTCGTTGTAGACACTATTTCAAAAATAGTGTCTACAGCAAATGAAGTAGATTGGATGGCGTTTAAAGTAGAGTTGAATGGCAGCTGAAGTAAACTTGATGACGTTTGCAATATTCAGCCTCTTGCCTCGTGAGTTGGACTCCCTGGCGGGAGTCTTCCGGCTTTCTTCCATACGATACACAAATGTGGGATAGTTCTCGTAAAAGGTTCTCCCAGAAGGCATTGCCCTCTTCTTTCAGTGTCACGGAACCAAATCAGACTTCTACTTAAGGGTGCTCCGTCACAACAGAAGCTACCCCATTTCCCTCCATCCATAAGTAGACTATTCATGGGGTGCCCGTCCCGCGCTGAGGATAAGTCACAACAATTATTTATGATAAGCAAATGAGTGATATTTAGTAGGAATTTCTGCATCCTTATAATTATTTTTAACATTGTAAAAATAGATATCCAAAAAAACTTGTTGATTGAGTTTTAGGGAGTTGCCCCCTAAAAGTCCTCCCGGTAGGCCCTGTCCTCCTTATTCAGAGACTCGAAGCCAAGTCAGACATATACCCATGGGTGCTTCATCATAACAGAAACTGCCCCCTCTTTCCCACCATCCATCCATGAGTACACGGATTCATATAGTACTTGGCTCTACCAAGTGGGATAAGATAAGAAATAACACTTATTTTGTCAAGCTCTCTTTTTTTCTGTAGATGTCAAGCAATTTATAAAATACTCCGTCATTATCAGTTTCAGTCACCGCTTTCAGAAACGAGGTGACTTGATGACAATTAGGACAATGTGTGTAAAACAAACTAAGAAAAATCAAATTAACAAAACCAATTAACTGTAGAAAAATATACCAGCTGTCCACATTTATGCTAGACCCTATAAATCCGTGTCTTTCATTGATATTATCATATCTCATCAGCGGTATCCAGGCTCACACCATACACATAATCTTCTTAAGTCCCTTTACAAACAAATTCTGGGCTCAAGAGTAAAAGGTTTAAATCGACATTGATTTACACTCCAATTAATACGTGTGGGGGTTCAATTATTACTTTAATTTCCTTCGCTTTATGTGAAAAGTACACATAAAACTAAACATCTTACATTCAACTCTATTAAGCCAACCTTCTACACGCTGTTGAGCTATATGAAACCTTTCTGCATACTTTTAATCTAGATACAAGCCTTCCAGTGACTTACAAGATCTAAACTGAATATACAGATTCTGGGCTTTCTTGAAGCTAGCTCTAAATATTGTACACCTACTACATTTGTAGCTCTAAGACTTTCTCTGGTGTACCTTTAAAAACTGAGATATCTTGTTCTAAGAAAGGCATTCTATGAATTATGGATTTTACATTCAAATTATCTTGCTACACAAGATTCAATCTGACCCAGTTCTTTTTAACAATGGCTTTCAATCTTCTTTGAAATAAATAATGTCAAGCACTTATATCTAAAACAATTTTATTCAGAGTGAATTCCTCTTGGAGGTCGCCACCAATACATGCATGGTACGCCGCTAAATATCCTGGTATGTCCTTGCAGTGCTCCTGTCCTAGATTTACTCAAACGGCATTAGCTAGACAAAGGACTGGTCACACTAAGAGTTTGACCTTCAATGGAGACGAGAAGACATTTACCCTTTGTCATTGTTCGGCTATCGCGTCTCCCTCTTATCTCATCGATTGTATTGGTGCCTCTGTGAGGCAACCGTTGAATGAGGGGAGGACAGTTTAAGATCTATTGATGCAGCATGATCCACTGGACTTGGTTTAGGATTCTAAATCAATAAACAACAACACAATTTTAATTCGAAATTCCTGTCCTGAATTTCTGCTTGCTAAAATTCCTGACGCATTTAAAGCCTTTTCTGGGATGCGAATCCAATTTTTCAACTTGTCTAATATGCATATCATATAGTGATACAACATTACTTTTATATAGTATACTGTGTAATGTTTTTGAAAATGTATTCAGTTTTCGTATTTTCCCAAAATTTTAGTTTATTTTCTTTACTATATAATCAATTTGATAGCTCACAAAAGCTTAAATAAATTTGTAAATATTTTTCAGAAACAGATTTTAGAAACCCAACGAAAACAGCACTGTGTAAATCTACCGATCTATATATTACACCATGGTCCTGAATGGCCGAGTGGCTAGCGCTCTGGCGCTAGGTACCACATGTTTCGGGTTCGAGTCCCGGCGGTGCAATGGATGTTTGTAGTGGTTCAGAATCCACTTTAAACCGTAGGTCCCGGTCCTAATAAGATCGTAGAGCGTTGCGGGGGCATTGTTACTCCACTTCCGTGGCTTATCTTCAAGTTACACGCGCCCCCTGGGTAATGCAAAGTGAGTAACGTCTGTGCAGCGCTTGCTTTAAGGCATCCAAGACCAAGCTGTCTACGTTTTTGCCAGCTGCATTAGAACAAAAAAATATATATATATATGTATTCCACTATATCTATCACTTATTAAATTTAGAGATTTCGGCTTTTTGTATATATTATATATATATATAAAACTTAGATTTCTTGGTGCATATCATAGGCCATTAAAATTAACGGTGAGTAAATTATGGGGCATGGCAGTTGCTGAAAGGTAGTCTTATTTTAATGAGAAAAGGAAATATACGGTCTTACTTAAGTCTTAGTTTCACAAGTGTTATTGATCAAAGTATTTCTTTTTCGAATCTAATATAAGGATTATAAAAGTAAGTATAAATTTGATAAAAATTGGGTATTTTTTTATTTTTCAAAATAAGATAGTTCATGCGTTTTCCAATTTTTTTTTAACACAGAAACTGATTATTCTTTTGCAGTTTGGAAATTAGCATTTAATTTTATTTATCTTTAGCTGTTTTATCTATATGAGACATAATTGGAAAATATTTATTTTTGGTTTTAAGTGGGGTTCTAATACACATATCACTATCTTAAAAAAGATATTATTTCTTGAATTGTGTCGTTCTGTCTAATCCTCAAAGTCCTGCTGGGCGGCAAGGATATCATATGATTAGTCTACTCATGGATGGATTGAAAGAGGGGAGGGGCGCTTCTGTTGGGATGGATCACCCGTAGGTAGAAGTCTGACTTGTCTTCAATGGGAGATGTGTTCCGGGAGGACTTTTAGGGGGAACTACACCGTCGTATCGCATGGGAGAAAACCCGGAAACTCTCACCAGGTAGTCTCACTCGCGAGCCAAGATGCTGAGCCTCACAAACGCTATCGAGTCTTCTTGTCTTTGAAATAGTGTCTACAACAATGCCCCAAGTGGATTCAATCTCACCTCAAATGCCTTCACCAGCGGTATACTTTGTATTGGGGGGACTTCAGAAATAGCATTAGCACATTCAATCTATCAAAAAATGCATTATTGGAAACTACAATCTTGGACTATCCAATTTATTGATCATTCATATATTGCTACAAATTTATCAACTTTTAAATTACTGAAATTTCAAATCAATACAAATTATCCACGATCATCCAAAACCAAATCGATTTCGAGACATTTACACATTATTTACTAAAACCAAATTAAAAGAGATGCAATTATCCCCTTAGCATGATAAATTTTATATCCATAAAATTCAAGCACTGATATTTGTGGTAACGTAATACTAATCACTTAGTAGAAATATTTTTAAAAGAATAAAACAAAATAAAAACTTGTAGTAATTTTTTTAAAAATGAGCAACGAAATCAATTTGAATTCAGAGTAATAGAATTTTATTCTCTTGTGTATACAGAAATGGTTAAAGTATATTAGAATTTTTAGAAAGACAGTTTTCCTTTTCAAACCTTTAAAAAATTCAAACCTTTAAATCGTTTTCAAACATACGAAACTCAATTACATTGTTAAATATTTGATGGTTCAGAAAAGAAATGCTTGCTTTAAGCTCCATCTTTTCTGTTATTTTATTAGTCTCTGTATTTTTTTTCCATAAAATATTTCGAATGAATTTCTAAAAATCCTACAATTTCTTAATAAGGTTGTGAGTCGTTCCATGAACTTAGCAATAAGTAAAACTTATATATGTTGCGCTTCAAAAGTATCTTCGTAAAAAAAAAAAAAAAAAAAAAAAATCTTAATAAAAATAAAAATTGAAATAAAAATCTATGAAAAAAAAAAAAAAGGTTGGCATATATAAGTTTAGATCCCAATGCAATATAAATGTTCATTAGATTAGTTCCTTTTTATTGAGAACAAGTCACCAGCATTTTATCGCAATACATGCAGGCCAACCTGGCGTAGGTTAGGATAGCAGCGAGAGCTCATGCCGAAAACTGTAGACCATTTAGCCGTATAGAACGTTGCCTAGGGTGTACCACTAGGAAGTAGGTCTACATTGCATTATATATGAACAATATGTTAAAGTAGGTAACTGCTTCCTCTCAATGCAAGAATGAGCTTAATATTTTGCAATGCATCCTTTTTTAAGAATCTTCCAGTGGATATCCTTGATGAAGACTTTAAAAATAATTTCGAAACGCAACTCGGAAATTATAGTGACTAACGAGAAACAAAATTAATAGAAAAGTCATTTGCAGAAATTTTAACACAGCAAACATTTAGTCATTGAAGTAGATCCTAATGTGGCAATGCGTATTCTGAAACAAAATTTCCTGAAAATAGATTCCAGAATTTGCAGAGAGGATTATTTTGAAATCATTAATAGATGCCTGTTTGGGTTACCGTCATCATGCATCTAACTGTAACAATAAAAGCTGTTTCGTCTGCGCTGGTAAACACAGAAGTAACCATAATAATACCATTATAATAAACATTATTAAAATTACTCCAACTACAAGAGACGCATAATATCACCATTGTCAATATGAAAATAGTCGAAGTTAAACATAAACCTTATTCAAACAGTTGTCCAAGCCACGATTTCATGAAATGATCAATAACGTCACAAATCAGTTCGTAATAATTTGACTAAACATTCAGGCCAAATGATATTTAAGGACGACTCTTTTAAATGTACCAATATAAAAGACATGCACCAAAATATTTCAATATTGCAAGTAAATGCAAGAAAAGAAGAAGAAAGAAAGGAAACTTCCTCTATTATTAGTCTCCAACAGCACATTCTTTCCTTCCAAATATCTTTTTACTTCAAGAGCCCTACGTCAAAACCAATAAAATTTAGGGAAACTAATCTTTATGAAATAGTCGGATGTCTTAGAACAATAAAGCGGGGATTATTGTCTTACGAAGTTTTAATTTTCATTTATCTTATACACTGATGATAATAGTCGAAACGAATAATAAAAACCCTTTTCTATGATTTCTGATTATTCATCTGCTGCAAATGACATTGAAGAAATGCTACAAGAAAAAGCATCAATTGTTTCAGCACTCAAAGTAAAACATTTTTAATAGAAGCTGATCTGAATAATCACGCTTTAGCACGGATCTATCAGATGAAGATAACAGAGGAAAACAAATAATTGACTTAGAACAGTCTAAGGTTTTTCTTCTTAATAAAAGAAACGAGAAACCTACGTTCTATCATAACAACAAAGTTGGATGTCCTGATCTCACAACTGTTTGAGAACCAGGATTTGCCAGAAAATGTGAATGGGATGTGCATGAAGAGGAGACTATGACAAAACTCTTAAGCAATAACTCTTAAGCAGTAACTCAATCCAATTGTTCTGGATAAAAAAAAACCACGCATGCTATTTCATGAATAAGTACTTAGATAGCCTTGCTAAAACAAATGTTATAGATGGCGTCATAAGTTGCCTTTGGAAAAGTGGGAAGGAACTAGGTCTTTGGAAGAGTTAGGAAGGAACTAGGTCTTTGGAAGAGTTAAGAAGGAACTAGGTCTTTGGAAGAGTTAGGAAGAAACTAGGTATTTGGAAGAGTTAGGAAGGAACTAGGTCTTTTGGAAGAGTTAGGAAGGAACTAAGAGTTAGGAAGGAACTATTTGGAAGAGTTAGGAAGGAACTAGGTCTTTGGAAGAGTTAGGAAGGAACTAGGTCTTTGGAAGAGTTAGGTCTTTGGAAGAGTTAACTAGGTCTTTGGAAGAGTGAGAAGGAACTAAGTCTTTGGAAGAGTTAGAAGAATGGAAGAGTTAAGTTTGGCCTTTAGAATATTAAGAAGGAGATTGGTCTTTAAAAATGGAAGAGCTTTAGAATATTAAGAAGGATAAAGAAGAGTTGTAAAGAGTTTTAGAATCTTAATGATTTTGATTATTTGAAGTGAAAATATTTTGTAAATCAAAATTTACTGATTTTGTGTATGATACCTTGTTCTAGAATAATATTTTGATAAAATACTTTTTCCCTAATAATATCAACATCAAGTCTAAAACATATTGACCTTGTCCTAAAATCATTTGTCTGAGTTCTTGAAGATCAAGAAATTTCTGTTAAAGAAGAAATTCTTTGGCTCGTTCATTTTCCTTCTTACTTACGAAAATATGAGCATTATTAATGCAAATAATTGGTGGAAGTAAATCCTCTTTGTCCATCCCGACATCTAAGAACAGTTTGAAAAAAATATTTAGAAATGTGTTTTTTAAATCTGGGGAAGTGGATATTTGAAATCAATGTTTAAAAAATCCAATCTAAAAAGAAAAATATTTAATGGAGCTGAAGGGTCGAGTGGCTGGCGCTCGGTCGGTACCACAGGTTTCGGGTTCGATTCCCGGCGGTGCCATGGATGTTTATAGTGGTTCGGAATGCAAAAGCAAAGTTCGGAGCAAAAGTCAGACTTCTACCTACGGGTGCTCCTTCACAACAGGAGCTGCTGGCTTCCTTCAATCATGCGGGTTCTCAACCATGCGGGTTCGTCCATGCGGGTTCGTGGGCTTGGTGTAGATTAGATATCTACCAAGTGGGATAAGTAACAACAAAATATTTAATTGTAATTAAATGCAATGTACATGAAATACATAATATATTGTGCCTTTATTAAATAAATTGTAAATTGCGCCTTTATTTATTAGTTTATCAGAAGAAAAAGAAAACGCAATCAATTCCTCACTTAACTTGCAATGATACACATTAAATGGATGAGCAATACTAATACATGAATAAAATTAATGATTTGCTTAGCTACCACAAGTGGTAATAAAAGTTCTTTAAAGTTCGTAATATCGAATCAAATAGGGATTATGTATATATAATCTCCAATTACATTTATTTACTATGTCTGTTTCAACTGAGTTTCTCTATGTTGCTGAGATTCGAATTATAGTTAATTCTCACTACAAATTTAGAATATAAGTCATTAAAGCAGTAATATATTGCCACCGTACTGAAAGCATCTGCAGGCGAGAAGCTTCATTTTATTTTGTTGTTGGTTTGTTTCTAGAAATTGAATTTCTCAAATTTTTTATTTTCGAATTTTCCTCTTCCAAGATTCTAATCGGAGGAGTTTTATATTGTCTTTCTATTCTTGTTGTTCTCTTTAATTCCTTTTCTATTTCTTAACTGTTTGCAGTTTTACAGTTTCACCTTCAAGATTAGTCAAGTCCGTTTTCTTATCTAAGAGCTTAGCTGAAAGTTTTTCCAATTAAATCAACTTTTATTTTTCTTTATTTAGTTCAATTATTAACAATTTCGTAATGTCAGTTGCCATCCGTGTGACAATTTTAACAATTCAATCCAATAATTCAAAGTACTCAATTTTCTGGGGGAATTTATAGAATTTGCTAATTAAAAAAAAAAAACGCGTCATAACACCAAGAGCCCCACTCAAAATTTTAATTTCTATACTACAATTTTGAGCAGTTTAGGAAGAAAATTAGAATTCGTTCCTTCTCTTCAACTTTCTTTATATGACCATATATGAAACAGATTCGGATAATAAAACATTATTAATAGAAAAGAATAACTTATATGAATGTTGGAGGCGAAAATGATTTTTTTATTGCCGCTCTAAAACCTGTCCTTTTATAACGATATCAAACGAATGAAAAAAACAAGAACAACATCACATTATCACAGAAAAATTGAATGCGTTTCAGCGGCCTTTTTTCTTTTTCACGAAATAGCGTTCTAAAATAAAAAGTTACATTCTTCGCTCGAATTCAAACAACTGTTTCCACAAAACTTTAACTATATGTTAACAGCATTAAAAAGAAAATAATTATTTCATAACCAAATATAAGTTATTAATAAAGTAAAAAATCGCTTTGTTGTTTGTTTCGTATTTTTATGAATGGCAACATCATAAATATTGTTTTTATTCTGTATCAATGGCCGACATATATTATAAGAACAACTTTGGAATAATATATAATTTATTGAAATAATTATTTAAAAGAATGTATATATATGTTGTTATTTACTATAAATAAAAAATAAAGTAGCAGTAATAATAATAAAGTAGCAGTAAAATAACTATGTTATTTGGAAAAAGATGAAGTTACGAATTCCTCTAATTACAGTATTGTAAACCAAAAGAAATTGGCGAAACATTGGCGAAATATTCCTGTTTGCAAAATTGGCGACTTTCTCAGGGGTAAGTATTCTAGATTTCAACCGCAAATAGTTTAAATAGCATTGTTAAAATATTAAATACATTTTTTAATTGAGTTTTTGAAATTTTTTTATTTCCAAGAGCTGCTGTATTCGGTAACAATTTATATAAATATTTTTGTTTTAAATAAAACTTTTCGGAATTGAAGTTTGTAGAGAAATTTTCATATGAGCAAAGAAAAGTAAAACTATTCTAATTATTTTATAAAACAGAATTTAGAGGGAATTTTTATAAATTATAGACTCAAGACTTTTCTTGCAAGGATATTTAAAATTAAATTATTATTTTGTTGTTGTTAAAACATATTTTAAATTTCCATAATTAATTATTCATCGCATTTTTGGATGATATTATTTTATACTTTTTCTAAATTAATAAATATTTAGTGCAGAGAAAGCATTAAGTATAATTATTCTTGACTTGAATAGAATAATTCCGCAACTTAAGAGATAGGTTGTCAGATGAAAATTTATAGTTCAGTATAGATTTATACACAAATCTGCATAAATTTCGTTGAATTTTGTTTCGTTTGGGAGTGAATAAGAACAAAAAATGCTAAATTAGAAAAAAAAAAAAAATTCAAATTTTTTTTTTTGACGTTTTTAACATTCCACATCTAAAATTTTCCACTATTTAAAATATTTCAAAATTATTTTAAGGACAATTCATTGTTTTTCCTGATAATTCTTGATTATTGCACATTGATTTCTGTATTGTTTTCTTTACCAAAAATATCTTGACTCTTGCGAATTATGCTTGAGTTCAAGGATTGAACCTTTCTCACCACATCAAAAATACTTTACCTCTTATTCTTATTGTAAACACCTGAGTTTACAATAAGAATAAGAGATAAGAATAAGGGAATCTCTCCTACTTCGTCAATACAGAAATTTTTATTCTACAATCAAAATTCTTGATTGCAATTTACTTTCCAAAATAATGTTTTCCTTTTCGTACTAGACACATTAAAATTGGATTTACATCGTTTTCACGACATGACTTTTTAAAGGACAACATAAAAAAATCAAACCGAGAAATATGCTATTATTTTTACTAGAATTGCGTCATTTAATATAATAGTATCATTTTAATACTAGTGCCGAGATTTTTATCTTCAAATTAAGCGCTAATTAATTACACGAATTAAATTTTTTTTTAGAAATAATTAAAAATAGTTATCAAACGACAAAAAAATAATTTTTAATTGTGTTAACAAACTATTAAAAATTATAACTGCTTAAAAATTAAAACGATTCTTTTTAAAAAATTAAAAATTATAATCGTTTGGTGAAACAAATAAGAATAAATTGACACCAACTAGAATATTGATTCTCAACCCAAATTTTAATTTATCGTAATTTTGTTAATTTGCAAATTTGTTTAATAGACTTTTCTTTATGTTATATTAAAAAATGAACTATTTCTTTAAAAATCTTATTTTTTATATACAATCGCTTCAAAAAAAAATTATAAATTAATGAACAAAATAAGTAATTAAAATAAGAAAATAAATAAATTATTCTAATTTTGTTGTTCTAACTTTTAGAAAAAAAAATAACACATATAAAGACCGAAAAATCTCCAAAACATATTTAAACAAATTTTGTCAATCTCTTTATAAATAATTTTTTTTTTTATCAAAGAATAAAACTTCTGAAGAAATACAGAGTAATAACCGTTTAAAAATAATGTTATATTATATGTTTATTCTCACTGTGGGTTTCAGTAAGTCAAAATGTTTCCATGCAAAGATATCGTTTTCTTTTTTTCTTACTGATGTAGGAGAATCAGATTTATTTATTTTTTTTCAAGGGCATAGTTTTTTTTAAAGGTTTAAAAGCATATAAAAACAGTTTTAACTTTCATTTATAGAACCAGAATCGTGCAAATAAAGTTCACAGACTCTTATATTATCTCTTATGTTAATATCTTCCTGCCTTTTTTATTTCCCTTGTCCATAATTTTGCAGCAACTGCTTCTACTATCTATTATTTATTAGCTATTACTTTTTTTTTCTAATTTCTACAACAATTGATTTGATGAATATTCCTTTAGCTCTCTGATTTGTATGTTCTTAAAATGTATCGTGTGTTTATCGTATTACATTGCTTTAAATTTTTTCTAATATCTTACCTAAAGTATTTATATATTTTCACATTACATATTTAATCGTGCACTTGTGATCAATTTCGTGCACTTGTGATTTTAATTTTCATTTCTTTGTATAATAGCTCTGTATTTGTATATATATAGTGCTCGTAAAAAAAAATTAAAGTATTTCCATAAATTTGAAAGTGGCCCTCTTCTTGAAGCCGTTGTAGATCTAATATAGAACTGAGACGTTACATTATATGAAGATCATAATAATTTTTTTAATTCATTTATAAAAACTGTATATTAAATATCAATATGTAGATTAAAGATATTAACTAGTGAATCTCAAATAAATAACGAAAACAGAATGCAAAATAGATATCCAACATACACGTATACCATGGATACCGGATCTACAAATACATATCAAAATAACCCTATTCTACTATCCCCAAGTGTCGTTAAGTGTCCCCTACTACACTACTGTCATGGACTCCCGCAAATCCTTTCAGATGCCGGCTAAAAGCCATAATGTCGGCAAACATCTGCTACCAATCTCTTCCTTCACTCCAGTGCAGCGACCTTTTGTTATTCTCTGGGCACTGCAGAGTTAAGAGACACCATTGCAGCTGCTTTTGTCAGAAAATGAATACGGAGACCGCCGTCGCTGGTTAATAACATTAAATGCCTTGAAGTTTACTTTGTGCTCATTAAATGAGAACTGTTTGATAAATAGATTATAGACTTAGATAGATTTTTGGCCTTATATGAAGTTTCATGTTTGTTTTTATAAGGATTTCCCAAATAATGAGAATTTACTTAATGATCGATTTAAAACGATTTATTATATCCATTAGAGCTCAGAAATTCAGAAATGTGATTTTAATGAATGAATAAATGATATTAGTATGTAAAATAACTATTTAGAAGGTAATCATATAAATCTTATCTTGAGATTAATGTTTAAAATTTTAAATCATTTAATTAAGTCCACTGTATAAATTATATTAATAATTTTTAATATATAAGTCTTTTTATTAATTATAATTTAAAATTATTTCCTAAAAATATTTTTTCATAAAATTAATTTTTCATTAAAAATATTTTTAAAATTTATTTTTTAAATTTTATTTCACACCTTAAAAAATATTTTATAAAATTTATTTTTATTAAAATAGTTTACAAAATAAATTTTCATTAAACTATTTTATAAAATTAATTTTCATTAAACTAATTTATATAATTAACTTTTTTAACTATTTTATGAAATTAATTTTAATTCAACTGTTGTAAAAATTAATTTTCATTAAAAAAAAGTTATTACATAGTGAATCACAAATAAATAACAAAAACAGAATGTAATACAGATATCTAACATATGTCATGAATACCAGATCTACAAATAAATATCAAAATAACCCTATTCTAATATTCCCAAGTGTCGTTAAGTGTCCACTAGGTACACTACTGTCATGGACACCAGCAAATCCTTTCTGATGTCGGCTAAAAGCCATAATGCCGGCAAACATCTGGTACCAATCTCTTCCCTTACTTCAATGCAGCGGCCTTTTGTTATTCTCTTGTAGGCATTGCAAAGTTAAGAGACACCATTGCAGCTGCTTTTGTCAGAAAATGAATAGGTGACCGCCGTTGCTGGTTAATAACGTTTAATGCCTCGGTTTACTTTGTGCGCATTAAATGAGAAGTGTTTGATAAATAGATTAACGAATTGGTTTTGGTCATATATGGAGTTTCATGTTTGTTATCATAAAGATTTCCTAAATGATGCGAGTTCACTTAATGATTGTAGATTTAAAGCAATTTATTAAAGTATCCATTAGAGTACAGAAATTCAGAAATTTGGTTTAATGAATGAATAAACGATATTAGTATGCAAAACAACTATTTAGAAAATAATTATGTAAATTAATTAGAAATTATGTATTAGAATCAACGTTAAAAAAATTTAAATCATTTGATTGAGTCTAATGTGTAATTTATATTAATTTTTAAACGTTTATTTGTTAATTATAATTTAAAATCATTTCCCAACTTAAAATTGTTTTATAAATTTGATTTTCATTAAAGTATTTTAAATACAGGGTGATTATAATTAAAGTGACCCTATTCAGACCCCTTTGGGACCCTTTCTGCCTAACGGTTTTTGATGAAACTTGGTATATACTACAGTATATGGACCATGGGTGAAAAAGAGTTCTGTGATAAAAAATAGTTCAAATTTTGACCACAAAGAGGCAATTTTCAAAAATTCCTTAGGCAAATTAGACAAACCTATAAAGATATCTCCAGTCAGAGCTTTTCTAATTCATTTATAAGAATTATATATTAAATGTCAATATGTAGAATAAAAGCTAGTACATAGTAAATCTCAAATAAATAGCAATAAATTAGTAGTTTAAAAACACTAAAAACACGCTTTTAGAGTTAATCAAACTAAAAAGTAAAAAATAATTGTTAACATAAGAATAAAATGACTGACCAGAAAATGAATGCCACAGTTCTAAAAGCGTGGGGTGCTCGATATCAATCGTTATAATTTTTCACTAGTTTCATTCGGAAATGCAGAGTTAGTTTAAAAATGCCATACAAAGCACCCCACGCTTTTAGAACAGTGACATTCATTTTCTCGTCAGTCATTTTATTCTTCTTATGTTAACAATTATTTTTTACTTTTGCTTGATTAACTCTAAAAAACGTGTTTTTTTAGTGTTTTTAAACTATATATTTAAATGAGATCCCGGTACGGAGGACTGGAACTATAGTTCTTACAATAATTTAATTGGGAGTAAAACAAAGCCTAAATGCGAATATGTCGAGCCAGCCAGGATTCGAACAGACAATCTCCTGATCCGTAGTCAGGCGCGTTATCCGTTGTGCCACTGTCCCATGTAGGTTTGAATGTCTTAGGTACTTTCATTCTACATGGGTTAAGTTGCTCGTCATAAGTTTAAATAAAATCACTAATCCTGGCGATCTAATCATGATGAGATAATAAACTTAACAAAATATTTTAGTGTCGTCGGTCCTTGATAAGTCTACAACGTTTAAATTAAATCTGATAGCTTAAAGCAGGGCAAAATTGAGCCCCAAGGATTCAGTTACATAAAAACAAACATACAGGGGAAACTAACAAAAACTTATTAAAAACAGAACGCAATATAGATATATAACATATAATATAGATACCAGATCTACAAATAAATATCAAAATAACCCTATTCTAATACCAACCCAAAGTTTGCTGGCTACAATAACTGTTAACTCCACTAGCTACAGTACTGTCATGGACACCCGCAAATCTTTCCTGATACCGGCTAAAAGTCATAATGCCAGCAAACATCTGGTACCAATCTATTCTTTCACTCCAGTGCAGCGACCATTTGATACTCTCTGGGCATTGCAGAGTTAAGAGACACCATTGCAGCTGCTTTTGTCAGAAAATGAATATGGAGACCGCCGTTGCTGATTAATAACGTTTAATGCCTTCAAGTTTACTTTGTGCGCATTAAATGAGGAGTGTTTGATAAATAGATTAACAATTGATTTTTTGCCTTATATAAAATTTAATAGTTGCTGTCATAAAGATTTCCCAAATGATGCGAATTTACTTAATGATTGTAGATTTAAAAAGCAATTTATTAAAGTATCTATTAGAGTTCAGAAATTTGGTTAAATGAATGAATAAATGATATTAATATGGAAAAATAACTATTTAGAAGAGAATTATATAAATTATACAGAAATTATGTGTTGCAATTAACGTTTAATACTTTTAAATCAATTGATTAAGTCCAATGTATTTTAGTTTTTAAAAGGTCTGTTTGTTAATTATGATTTTAAAATCATTCCAAAACTTATAATTAATTTAGAAATTTTAGTATTTAATTTGAAAATTTAAATCATTAAATACATTAAAAATTCTAACGCAGTAAAAAATGATTATAAAGTGAATTTGAAAAGATAAAACCGGTCTTTTTTATTTCTTTGTATGAAATCAAGTATATGAAACTTTATATAAAAGAAACATATAAAAGAAAAATTCAAGATATAAATTTCTGTTAATAGTGAGTGAATTAAATCACAAATGCCATATAATTCATAATAATATTTTAATAACTTTTGATGTTGTTAGATTATTATAATAAAAATAACAAATGGCAAGAGAAACAATTCATTTCAAAGTTTTTCTAAGAAATACCTACAGAATTTATGTTAGTAAATATTTTTTATTTTCTACTATAGTTTATATGATTATAAAATGCATCACATAAAAATATGTATCAGTTTAACATCAATATTCAATAATTTAATCTATACTATAATATAGTTCTTACTCTTTATGTTGCCAAATGTCATTTAGATAATCGTTTTCATAAGTATAATACTTCTAATTTAACTTTCAATAATAGGGATAAAAGAAAGTTTTTGAAAAAAAGTTGTTTTTGTTTTGTGATATTGCAGAAAGAGTTGGTAAGGGAAGAATCCAGTGTGTATGACTGTTGTTAATAATGTCACGGAAAAGATACTGTCTCAAGAATAAGAATAGTGTCCTGTAGGTCACTGCCTTTGCTGAGAGCATCATTTTATTTTGTGAGCGGCATTCTCATAGTTGTAGCTCATCTTGCGACATTTTCAGAAGAGTTTTGAGCTTCTGAGGATAACAGAGTGATACAGCGAAATATAACGAGGAACAGCTCTAAGCCAGCCATTCTGTAGCGTTCATGCCACTAACTCCAAATCACCGCCAACTAAGACTTCCAGTGGTGTCAGACTAGAGCTCAGTAAAGGACGGAGTGGAGATTTGTGGTGTTCTCAAATAAGAGCCGTTGGGGGTAGTGATGTACGTTGAAAGCAGACTGCTTAGAGCCAATCTATCTGCATCACGTACACACTAAACTTCACCCAGGAATTACGATCTGGGGAACATTCTATGACAGTAGGAGCACCCTCGTCATTATCCCACACACCCTTGCAAACAAATATGTACGCCACAATAATTATTAATTTGGTTGTACTGCAATTTTTCCCCACTGTTTCAAGAGACATTTTCCAACATAATAACCCCATATCTCTGATAGCACCAGCCTCCCTACAGAATTTCGACATATTGCCTCGACCAGATCTTTATGCCATCAAGCACGTATGGTATATTATTAGCAACAAATCCAGCATCATCCATAACCAAATGGAATCGTTGCTGATTTGACTAATAAAATGACATACTGTATCTGTACGACACAATGCATGCGCGTTTGTATGCTTACATTCAAAATTGTTAAAATTACAACTGTTATTAGTATACCACCATTTCGTATTTGAAGTGGCTTTTCTCATGCATTCTTTAACTTGTGACCTTAAAAAATGTAATTAAATAAATATGATACTTAGTCAAATGCTTTGCCTAACTTACTTTCCTCTAAACTAATTTCTTCTTTATATTACGATTTCATTTTCCATCAATGTTAATCTTTTATGTATTTAATTCTTCTGCAGTATATCAACTTCTATACCGTTCAACCAATTGCTATGAAAATTGGTAATATCTATTCAAGTATGGAAAAATAGGTTCACGCTATCCACTTTATTGTTACTTGCTACCAAATGGTGCTGCAGCATTTCATCTTATTTGCCGTTCAAACGATATCCATGAAAATGAGTATGCACATATGTTGGAACAGGGAGAATATAATTTTCTTTCTACAATACATTTTTTGGGATGGGGGAGGCAGGACAATGTAGGCCGGGTCCTGCTAGTATAATATACAATTTAATAGCTCATTATGTTATAGTATGCTGTGCATAAGTTTAATTGATATAATCAATGTTAACATAGATTGATAAAGATACAAACATTCAAGCATTAATTATTGAATTTAGTACATCCTTAGTATAGAAATAGTTATACTCTATAGAGTGAAGTTACTTCCTAGACATGATTCTTTTATAAATAAAAAATAAAGGATTAAAATTTTTTTGTGTTTATTTTTTATTTGTAAAACTTATCTCTTATTAATCCTAAATTCATGAAGGAGAATGTAAAATTTTCATTTTTCTCTTTCTAATGGTATACAGCATCGTTTAATGCTTTTTGTAAAATTCAACGCAAGTAAGAATTCTTATTATTCACAGAATGATAAATGTGAAATTAATGAATGGTTCATGCACATTCTAACGCTGCGAAATTTATCTTTCTGGCAAAAAAATTCCTTTGCACTACAATAATTTTTAAAATATAAAGTTATAAATAAATTATAAATATTTCGTATTTTTACTAATACTACTACTACTACGAAAAGGGCTGCATCGCCAGGAATTATTTATAATGATTATATTATTCAAAATATATAAAAGATATATTAATCTAAATCTAATGAGACTATTTTAATTATTATTTAGGAAAATTTTTGCAAACTGGGTACATATATAATCTACCAGTAGGCAGACAACCCTAGGCCTATCAGGGGGATGTTGCTCCTATGAAGAAGGAAGGTACTTATATGCATGTAGACTTTATTTCAGTTTTTGTGACATTGTTTTAATTTTCAAATTAGAATTTTTTTTTTTTTTCAATACTCCAGAAATATTAACTCTAAGAAAAAATCTCAGAAACCATGTGAGATATAACATTTTTAACTAATTAATAAAACTTAACAACTCTAATCGTCACCATTTCTTCTTATATCTTGTAGGATTGAAATATTTGTAATATTTTTTTTTTTTTAATTATTTATATTTATTTTTACCTTCGTAAGGAACGAAAAACTATTTCAGTATTGGTTCTAACTAATTTTTATACTATTTGATAAAAATGTATGAATTTTTAGTAGTATGAATACAGTAGTAAGATTTTCTTCTATAACTTTCTATAATGTTTTACAACAATATACAGAAACTTTTGCTTATATTAGTAGCAGAATTCTACAGCAATATACATGGAAACTCTTTCCTCATTGCTTAAATATTTTTATAGTATTATTGACGGCTATATAAATGTTTTACAAATCGAAAGTATTTTAAGGTATTTTAGCGTGAACCTTCCAATATAAATCTTATTTAGTGGTAACGAATATTGCATTGAAATACCTTTTTGAAATACGTGAACCATTCAAATGAAAAATTTTAAAACGTTTTTAGAAACAATCTATTCCTCGAATTATTAACAGGTCCATAGTTTTCTATCATTTTCCGCTTTTCATGGTAAAAAAAAAAAAATGTTCTGTAATAACGTGCGTGAGAGCTTTCTCGTAAACAAATATTTTGACAGGGTATACAAAAAAAAAAAAAAATTGGTATTTGTTGTGTTTCTTCAAGCAAAATTTTTTTTTGCCGTTGTCAACAGGTTCTTTGCCATTTTTTTGGCCATTCCTTCATTCACAGTGTTCTTTTTATACATTTTCTATCGCAGCGATATCCTTCAACGTCACAACTCTCGTTGTTGTGTTTTTAAAAAAAAATTTTTGATAAGGAATGTTACGTCATTTTTTGAATTCCCAATTCTTAGTTATATATTTGCTGCTGTCACAAGCATGCATCACATTATTGTAGTTTTATTTGATTGTTGATTTATGTTTTTACTTTTTCCATTGTGAAAAAAATTTTTTTTTATTTTCGAATAATTCTCCAATGGTGGGCATCTTTGTTATGTTACTATGAACATTATTCGTTTTTTCGAATGTTGATTTCATAATCATTTTTAGGTTTTTTATCGTCCGATATTTTTTCTTCCTAGCACACATACTCATAGGAATAGCTCAGTAGTGCAGTATTACAGATGCGCATGCGCAATAGGTACAATGTTTCCTATGAGCATGCGCGCTAGGAAGAAAAAATTTTTTCGGATATCGGACGATAAAAAACGTGTCAAACATGAAAAAAAACTCTCAATGCTAGACATTATCCTATTTTTGCACTATCAGTAACAATAATTCCAGCATGCATCACATTATTGCAATTTTACGTCATGCAAAAACTCTGTGCTCCAATCGACATTACTTACACTAGTAGTAACAATAATTCCAACACATTATTGCAATTCATTTATTCGATTGTTGATTTTAATATGCTTTTCCATTTTTCCATTGTGAAACAAAAAAAAACGAATTTTTGAATGATTTTATTTTCGAATAATTCTCTAATTGGCGGCCATGTTTGTTATGTTACTACGAAGATGTTTTTTGTCTTATATTACTTGATGCTTGTCTTCTTACTAGACATTCCTGGCACTATTAGCAACAATAATTCAAAATACATCCTATTTTTTGCAATTTTATTCGATTGTTGATTTCAATTATCTTTTACATTTTACATTGTGAAAAAATTTTTTTTCGAATAATTCTCCAATCGGTGACCATCTTTTTTTATATTACTGTTAACATGATTGTCTTACAGTGCTAGTCATTACTTGCGCTATTAGTAAGCAATAATTCCAATATGTATCCTATTTTTTGAAATTTTATTCGATTGTTGATTTCAATATGTTTTTTTTGATTTTTATTCATTGTCAAAAAATTTTTCGGAATGCTTTTATTTCGAATAATTTTCCAATAGGCGGCCATCTTTGTTATGTTTACCGGGGCAAGGGAATAATAAAGTTATTTGATAGTTAGTTTTTATTAAAAGTGACCTTGTTAATATCTTAACAAAGGTCACGTCATTTACATTTTGTCACAAGCATGCATAATATTATTGCAATTTTATTCGATTAATGATTTCATTTTTTTTTTTTTACCATTTTCCATTGTCAATAAACTTTTTGTTGCACTTTTTTTTCGAATAACTCTACAATGGGCTGCCATCTATGAAGTTGCTTATCTTACTCTACTAGACATTCCTTGCACGATTAGCAACAATAATTCTAACATACCACACAGTGGTGTGAAATTTTAAGATTCTCTGATGCATTCAACATTTTTCACTTCATTAATTATTAGTATATTATTAAATAGTTAATTTGACTAAAATAGAAGTATTGAAGTGACCTGATGTGACGTCAACTGGCTAGTTTTCTATGCCATAGGTTTTCGGTTCGAGTTCCCGCTGTGACATGGATGTTTGTAGTGGTTCGGAATCCACTTTAAACCGTATGTGCCAGTCTACTATGAATGTAGGACTGACAATCCTATCCGTATAAAAAAAACCCATCTTTTTCGAAATCTGCTGTAGGTCGAAGGCCTTGGCCCATCAGGGGCTGTCACGCCATTGAAGAAGAAGAAAAAAAAAAAAAAAAAAGAAACTTTGTATTGCATTTCAATATTTTTATAAATAAAATACGATGTGTACAAAATAAATTAAATTTTAACTATTACTTTTATTTTTCAGCATATAATTAATTTCCCTAGTTGCAATCCTGTTGTATTTCCTGACAATTCTTTCGTGAAGCAAATTAAAATACTTCTATAAAGAAAAAAAAAAAAGCCCTAGTAAAGAAGAGAACAATTGTAATTTTTTATTATATCTGCAATTCATTATGTACAGACTCAAATTCGATCTCATCCTAGAAGTTTAAAGAAATGAAAAATATCTTTTCTCGTCAAATTTGAGTGATGCGTAATGACTATTCAATGATCAGCCATCTTCAATTTCGCATTATGTCATGCAAATTAAACTGGATACATTTTGCTACATTGAATAAAAACGTTCGAATATATATACATTTTTCTGCGTATTTAAAAAATTCAAATCTGAAAGATAAAGAAATAAGTAATAAGTTGTAGTTAAATAATTTTTTACCTTTAATAAATTGCGTATTGATTATTCCTATAAATTTGTTATATATAAAGACTCAAATTATACGTATTAATTTTCTAAGTTGGTATTTATTGGTTAAGTCGATAAATATGTTTCGTTGATTAAAAGTAGCGAACTTTTAAAAATCTATAAAGTTTTCTTGGAAAAAAATATTTCTTATTGTTATCAGAATTGGAGACATTAGATATTGCTCCATTTATGTAATAAAGGTGACTGTTTAGATGATTTTCAACTTGGTTATATCCTGATGGCCGAGTGACTGGCGTTAGGTGCCAGAGAATTTGAGTTCGAGCTCCGGCGGTGTTATGGATGTTTGTATGAGTTCGAAATCCATTTTAAATCGTAGGTCCCGGTCTAATATGACTGTAGAGCGTTAGACGTAGAGCTGACAACCTAAGTATAGACAACTTACCCAGTAAAAAGGAACCATCACTTGTCTTGAAATCTGCCATTAGGCATACGGCCTTTGCTCACCATAGGCTGTAATGCCGGGGAGTTAGTCAGTTAGTTTATATATTTATAGCAACAATATAATTCTAGAAATTTATTTCCTAAAATTTGTTACCTTTGTTTTTATCATTTTTAAAATACTATTATAAGATGCTTATAGATAAATAAAAGGAAGACATATTTCAAATCTGAAACAAATCAATTTAATGTTTTAATCAAATTTTCCAATAGTGTCAATAAAGTCAATCTAAATTCAATATTACATAATGTTGTATTTTTTTATTATGCTATTAGAGTTTTCAAAATAAAGTTTATTGATCTAGACGATTTATTACATTAAATAAAACGTGACTGTAACAATTTTCATAAAATAGTAATTTTCCAATATATTTTCTTTAAATGTTGTATATAAAATTCTATATTCTTTTTTTTATGTATGCAAGTCATTATTGGTAAACTTCTATTATCTAGAATGGCCCATAAAACATTTAGATCTTTTTATATTAAAAAGAATAGAAGTTATAAAGAAATTGATTTTTTTTACATTTATAAACTCTCTTATATTTCAAATCCTCAATTTTTAAATAATTAAAAATGCCCTTTATCAAATTGGTTTCCATTTTATTTCTTTTGAATGTTTTCTGCGTTATTTAAAAAAGCATGATAAATAGTTAATAGTAGAATATATCTCAATAACTATTAAATTACATGAACTGATACAGAGAAAATAATGTTTAGTTTAAAATGAGGTATAAAAATACGAGTGACAAGTCTGCAGAAAAAAAAAAAAAAAAAATTATGATTTTCAATGTTTATAAAACAAAATGGAAATCATTTATAAATATTTACAACAACATTTATAAACATTTACTGCATAATAATCACCAATATTAAAAAAAAAAAAAAACAAATATAATTTTCAATGTTTATAAATCAAAATGGAAATCAATTTATAAATATTTACAACAACATTTATAAACATTTACTGCATAATAATCACCAATATTAAAAAAAAAAAAAAACAAAAAATATAATTTTCAATGTTTATAAATCAAAATGGAAATCAATTTATAAATATTTACAACAACATTTATAAACATTTACTGCATAATAATCACCAATATTAAAAAAAAAAAAAAAAATATAATTTTCAATGTTTATAAATCAAAATGGAAATCATTTATAAATATTTATTTACAGCAACATTTATAAACATTTACTGCATAATAATCACCAATATTAAAAAAAAAAAAAAAAAAAAAAATATAATTTTCAATGTTTATAAATCAAAATGGAAATCAATTTATAAATATTTACAACAACATTTATAAACATTTACTGCATAATAATCACCAATATTAAAAAAAAAAAAAATATAATTTTCAATGTTTATAAATCAAAATGGAAATCAATTTATAAATATTTACAACAACATTTATAAACAATTACTGCATAATAATCACCAATATTAAAAAAAAAAAAACAAATATAATTTTCAATGTTTATAAATCAAAATGGAAATCAATTTATAAATATTTACACATTTATAAACAACTAATAATAAAAAAAAAACAAATATAATTTTCAATGTTTATAAATCAAAATGGAAATCATTTATAAATATTTACAACAACATTTATAAACATTTACTGCATAATAATCACCAATATTAAAAAAAAAAAACAAATATAATTTTCAATGTTTATAAATCAAAATGGAAATCAATTTATAAATATTTACAACAACATTTATAAACATTTCCTGCATAATAATCCCAATAATATTAATGTTTCAAACAAAAGTTTTCAATATTAATGAATCAAAATGGAAAAATTTACTAAATAAAATTTTGAACATTTAATACATTGACGATATTTAATTCAAACACGTTTTTTTTTTAGTTACAAAATTAGAAAAAATTTTGAACATTTGTTGTATTTAATCCTCAGTAACATGCAGTGCGGGACGGACTTCCCATGAGGTAATCTACTCATGGATAGAAGGAAAGGGGACAGCTTCTGTTAAGATGGAGCACCCGTAGTAGAAGTATGACTTGGCAAGACTTTAGGGGGAACTGACTAGCATTTGCGCATCGTATGGGAGAAAACCGGGAATATTCACACCAGGTAGTCCGATTTACAACGCAAGATGTTGAGCATCATAAACGTCATGGAGTCTCCTCGTTCTTTGAAACAGTGTCTACAACAAAGCCGCCAGCGGTGCACATTTGCACTGAGCCAGGAGTAGGGAAATTTTCATTTTCAATATAACAATACACGGCGAAAAGAAAAATCTTACTTAAAAAGAAAGTTTCGAATAAAAACTATTAAGTTCAGTAGAAATCTTCGGGCTGCTGATTAAACAATTTTTATTGCTTTTTAAATATCCATAAGACCATTTTATTCGTAGACATCTCACCTAAACGGGCCTGAATGGCCGAGTGGCTAGCGCTCTGGCACTCGGTACCACAGGTTTTCGGGTTCGAGTCCCGGCGGTGCCAAGGGTGTTTGTAATGGTTTGGAATCCACTTTAAACCGTAGGTTCCGGTCCTAATAGGATCGTAGAGCGTTGCGGGGCATTGTTACTCAGCGTCCGTATCTGCAAGTTTCACACGCCCTCAGGGTAGTGCTAAGTGAGCAACACCTGTGCAGCGCTTGCCTTAAGGCATCCAAGACCAAGCTGTCTAAGTGTTTGCCAGCTGCATTGAAAAAAAAACATTTCAACTAATATATCGCAATTTTAGAATCTGTGCTGTTAATTTTTCATGCATTACAACATATATTAGTTGCTTCTTTAAGGAAATGTTCTGTAAAACTTCATATTCTGGTCAAATAAGTTCTTTGAGTTTAAATTCGGAGTTTGAGAATATATTATAAAGACTCCTTTGCAAATGTACGTAATTCCATTACGGCCACTTGACTTTCACTCTGGCCTTTGGTCCAATAGGCCTCAGATTCGAATTGTGGCGGTGGCATGGTGGCTTCCTTGGATGTCAAACAACTCATAAAGTACACTGGCGTTGTCCCTTTCTGAGCCTGATGGCCGATTGTCTAGCATTCTGGCGCTCAGTGCCACAGGTGTCGGGTCCCTTCGGTGCCATGGATGTTTGTATTGGTTCGGAATGCACGTTAAACTGTAGGTCCAGGTCTGCTTAGCCCTCGTGTGCACAAGATGACCATAAAGCAGTAAAATTAAACCAAATTAAGGGCAGGTCATTCCGTGAATTGCAAATGCTACAATCATTTAATATTTTTTAAATTGAAAATCATTTGAAATTCTTCTAAATTCCTGTATCTTTTTTTTTTTTTTTGAATTATAACGAGATTTATGTATAGAAAAACATTTTCGAACAATTAATATTCTTCTATCTGCTTGTGATTATAAATTTTCAAAGTAAAAGCATACAATAAATATAAAAGAATTCACTTTGTGAAAATGTTAATTTTCACCAGGGATTCTTTTTTAAGTTTATTGATTAAATTGGTAATAAATTACATCCTCCACTCTTCATATCTCAAACCCCTTTGAAGTATTTGTGAGACTTTAATAATATGAAGTGTTACAAAGGAATAAAATTAATAGCGGACATTGTTTCTTTGCACTTAAAGCTTCAATTTTAAAAATTAATTCCTTTGTGCTATATTTTTCGAGCCAAATACAAAGAATATTTAAATATACATGGAAGGATAGTCAACATATATTTTGAAAAAAGTATTCAGTTATGTTTTTGATGAATCTGAAATACCATGCTCCACTTTAGTATGGGAACCTCTCAGCAACTATTTAGGAAAGGGAAGTAATGTCTTCTGACAGGACTTTCATAAGACATATATCTTTTTTGAAAGTATATAGACACATGTCTTCTGAATGGGTTTGCTCATTCCTCATTTACCTGCTATGGGAGAAAATTTGGAAACCCCACTTCAAGGACACTTGAAACCATAGTCACTCTATCTTTAGTCTTTTGTCTTTGAAAAGATGAATAAGAATCCACCATGCGTTCTCACGATAATTATAATGCGGACCGCACGTGGAGAGAAAAGAAAAAATATTTAAATAAACCGGATACTCGCACTAGAACTCTATAGTGGATCACGTGTGGAAAGAAAAAAAAGGTTTAAATTTATTATACTCGAAATGCGTCGCAACCGTAGAGTTTTCCGCAATTTTAAAAATTTAATGGTTATTAGGCGTTGTTAGTTGGAGCGTTGTAAAAAGATTGAGTTATTAGATAATAGTCTGCTTAGCGTTGTTAAAAATAAATTATATATTTGTGTCAGTAGTTGAAGTTTGGGCTTCGCGTTGAAGTGATTGATTTGTTAGATAATAGTCTGCTTTGCATTGTAAAAATAAATATATATGTTTGTGTCTCCACATGTAACTATGTTGTGTGTACGTCGTGTCTCCAATGTCTCTTAATTCTAACATTTCAGTAATTATATTCACCTTATGTTATTCACCATTTTGGGGAAGCCAAAAATTCTATTTTTGTGAAAGTTCCCGAGTTGCAGATTACGCAAAAATTTAACTAACGTCAAGGTGAACACATATCCTTCATAAATGCAGAACATATCTGAATCTGCATTTTAATAGAAGGCATAAACAATAACCTCAGAGTTTGGCAGCATCTTAATAAGATATGTATATATTTAATACACCAAAGCTTTTCTGTCTGATTTGTGGATCTATGGTCATTTTTGCACAATACAGGTTAATTAGACCGGGACCTACAGTTTAACATGGACTCCAAACTACTAACAAACATCCATTCCACCGTCAGAATTCGATCCTGAAGCCAGTGGTAAAATATAACAGAGCGCTAGCTACTTGACCATCTGGCCGAATCTTTTTTGTCAGCACATTAAAATATATGTGCCGACGAAAAATTCGGCAAGATACATTCTACCCTTATGATACTTTACCTCTAGATACCTCTACCTATGATACTTTACCCCCAGATACTTCTACCTCTTATATTCTACCCCTATACATTGTACCCATTCTACATTATCCTACCTCGGATACATTCTACCCTTATATGCAGTCCTTCTTAAATACATGGTGGTTATAATTAAAGTAACACTAATCAAACTCCTCTACAACTCTTTCTGCCTGCCGGATTTTGATAAAACTTGGTATATACGTTATATTTACTATTGAAAAACGATTTCTACAATAAAAATAGTTCCAATTTTGTCCACTAAGGGAAATTCTGGGCAGAATATGTCAGAATCATTAAAATATATTCAAGTACAGACGGGCACCATTTGATATCAATTACGTGTTGAAAGCATATTATAACTTTCTCAATAGTAGCACGGAGAAACTCTCGATATAATTAAGTAACATGGCGTGTAATTCTACATTTAAAATCAGGTTAAGTTCTAATTCCTCTTCTATAAACACGCACTTTTAGGAATCGATTCTTAGACATGGGCCCTTTTCGCAATCCCCTTTAAGCGATGGTATTCATGCAGTGCAACTAAGCTGTTGCTGCCGTTCTGATAAAACTGTTTTGCAGTAAAGCTCCATCTTTCTTCTGTAAGGGCATAATTAACGATGACAAAGGCACACAGAATGAATTTAAGGTTCTGAATGCAAGTCTCTTTAAATGTTTCACTAATTTGAATAAGGAATTTTTTAAAGTGCCCTCTGGTGGTCAAAATTTTAACTATTTTTTATTGTAGAAATCTTTTCCCCATGGTCCATGTAACGTATATACAAAGTTGCATTAAAAATCCGGTAGGCAAAACGAATTCTAGAGATGAATTAGAATAATGAATAGAGTCACATTAATTATAACTACCCTGTATATTATACTAAGATTTCACTACATTACCTATGCAAATCTATTTCTGTAAACAGACACCCATATTATCAAGCATAATTAACTTCCTTAGCTACAGCCACCCTCTTTTCGTGTGCACAAATTCAATATGTGGCTGCTCCCTTCCGATAGCAGCTAAAAAGCCGTAGCGCAAGCAAACATCCGGCACCAGTCTCTTCCGCAACTCAGATGCTGCGATGTGATACTGCTCTCGTCTTTTGTCATCCTGGCAGGATACTTTGGAGTTTAAGAGTCGCCCACTGTTCGGCTATCTGGGCTGCCTTTGTCGCCGGATGAATATGGGAACGACCACCGCTGGGTCATCCCTTTTAATGACCGCGACCGCGCTCTGGTATAGACAGAGAGAAGTGTTTGATGGACGGATAAACCGTTTAATTTCGCTGGTGAATGAGGTGCCACCTTCGTTATTGAAAGGAGGCTTTTGTAAGTGCAATGAATTCGGTTGATTACTGTTTGATAAATTAAAATAATTCATCAGGAGAGTCACTAATTCAGAAATTGCAAATTGAAAAGAATTAATGTTTTTTTTTGTATTCTGAATGGCTGAAAATGTCAATTGATGTTATGTTCATGATTTTCTTAATTGACGGAAAGTAAATATTTTTTATTAGTGAATGTATGTAATATATTCAATTTATTGCATAAAACAAATAACTAAATACATGAACCTAGGGTATTGATTTTGAAACTCAGCTAATGATACTCAACCGGTTTTTTATATCTAACCAGAGATAAGCATGTTAATCTGTTGAACGTAAACTAAACTCATTGTACTCGAGAAAGGAGGAGGTTAATGTGTATCACCAAGATGTTGCACTGAAGTTTCTTTAAATTTGGGGTGGAAAAATGGGATAGCAAAACTCCATGGTAAAATTCGGATAACGCTTAATCTTCTATATGATTATCATTCTGGCACTCGGTGCCACCTCATCATATATACCGGTCTAATATGACTACTACTACGACATCACACACATCACTGTGAGTTGCCCTATACAGTTTGGGAATTATGTGGCTGAGAGAAGTCTGACTGGGCTCCGTGATGCTCTTACAGAAATATGAGACCAGGACCAACGGCTTAAATTCCGAGCCCTACAAACATCCATAGCATCGTCGGGTCTTAAACACGAAACCTGTGACACCGACCGCTAAACACTAGCCATAGTCATTTCGTTTTGCACATTTTCTGCTATTTGGTCCGTGAGCTACAGTTTATCGTGGATTCAAACCACTAATAAACATTTATGTCACCATTAGTATTCGAATCTGAAGCCCGTGGTACCAAAAAAAAAAAAAAAAAATTGATTGGTTTCATATATTTATTCTAAAATAAGCATTTGCCCATGGGGATAGTGTTTTTTGTCATATCTTTTCTTTTCTGTCAGCATAACTATTTTATAGAAACATTCTACGTTTATATGTATTCCTATTAAATATAATTATAATTTATTTCCCCTGTATTACGTGCAAAATCTGTTTCTGTAAACAAACACCCATATCATCAACTTCTCTATCTACAGTTCCTATGTTTGCTGCACAAATTCAATATGTGGCTGCTCCCTTGTTATAACAGCTAAAAGCCGTAACGTAAAGCAAACATCCGGCCACAGTCTCTTCCGCAACTCAGATGCACCCAAGTGACACTTCTCCCGTCTTTTGTCACCCTCGCATGATACTGCGGAGTTTAAGTGTCGCCCACTGCTGGGTTGTCTCGGCTGCCTTTGTCGCCGGATGAATACGGGAACGACCACCGCTGGGTCGTCACTTTTAATGCCCGCGACCGCGTTTTGGTACAGACCGAGAGAGAAGTGTTTGATGGACGGATAAACGGTTTAATTTCGCTGGTGAATGAGGTGCCACCTTTGTTATTAGAAGGAGGCTTTTGTAAGAGCAATGAATTTGGATGATTGCTGTTTGATGAATTAAAATAATTCATCAGGAGGGTTCATAATTCAGACTTTACAAATTGAAAGATTATTGATTTTATATGCTGAATCGATAGGGATAAAGATGTCGATTGATATTATATTCAATGATTTTATCAATTGAGGGAAAGTATATATTTATTTAATTAGTTTACGTAAGTATTACATTTAATTTAGTAACATAGAATAAATTACTAAGTACATGGATAGGGCATTGTGCTGCGAAACCTAGGGTACTGATATCGAAACTCAGCCAATAATCATCATCATCAGTCACCAACAGCACCATGATGGGCCAAAGCAGTCTGCCTGCTGGTAGATTTCGAAACAGGAGATGTTTTCATTTTATGGGGTAGGATTGTCAGTACTACGCCCAAATCTCTACCGCCATATTAGGCCGGGACCTACGGCTTAAAAGTGGATTCTGAACCACTACAAAATCCATGACACCGTCAGATTCGAGTTGTTTAGATATCTTTCTGGTATCAAATGCCAGAAAGCTAGCCATTTTCGATCAGCCCATATATTTTATAGATACATTCTACGCTTGCTCTTAAATATTAGAGAGTTTTTGCATACCGTATTTTTATCGTCCGATATTTTTTCTCCCTAGCGCCCATGCTCATAGGAAACATTAATACAGATACGCATGCGCAATTTCCTCTGAGCATGCGTGCTAGGGAGAAAAACATTTCGGACGATAACGGTACGCAAAAACTCTCTATTATTATAACTTATGTTTCACTATGAAGCTTGTGCAAATCTATTTCTGTAAACAGACACCCATATACCAAAGCATGGTCGACTAAAGACCTAACACCTATATCATCAAGCATCATTACCTTGCCTAGCTACAGCCCACTCTGCTCAGTACCTAAATTCAATATGTGGCTGCTCCCTTCCGATAACGGCTAAAATCCGTAAAGTAAGTAAACATCCGGCACCAGTCTCTTCCGCAACTCACCGAAGTGATAAGCTAAGTAAGATCTCACCGAAGTGATACTGCTCCCATCCTTTGTTACTGTGGAGTTTAAGAGTCGTCCACTGTTGGATTATCTCGGCTGCCTTTGTCGCTGGATGAAAACGGGGAACGACCACCGCGGGTCATAACTTTTAATGCCCGCGACCACGCTTTGGTATGGACAGAAACAGAAGTGTTTGATAGACCGATAAACAGTTTAATAATAATGCCACCTTCGTTATTGAAAGGAGGGCTTTTGTGAAGCAATCAATTTGGATGATTACTGTTTGATGAATTAAAATAATTCATCAAGGGGGGGGATTTCACTATTTCAGAAATTGCAAATTGAAAGGATTAATGATTTTATATATTGAATGGCTAAAATGTCAATTGATATTATAATCATGATTTTATCAGTTGGTGGAAAGTAACTATTTTTTTTAATTAGTGGACGTTTGTATTACATTTAATTTAGTAGCAGAGAATAAATTACTAAGAACATGAACAGAACGTTAGACTATGGAAACTAGGGTATTAATTTTTGAAACTAAGCCAGCGATATCCAACCGAAATCTTCCCTGTCTAATCAGAGATAAGCATATTAAATCTGTTGATTATGAAGTACTTCTATTATATTTGGAAAAGGGGAAGTTGATGTGAACCACAAATATGTCACATTTAAAGTTCAGATTTAATGTGGCCAAATGTGATTGCACAACTCTCTCGTGGGATTTGGATAACACAGAATCTTTTGTATGAATAGTACTTTGGAATGGGTGCCACATGTTTAGGGTTTGAGTCCCGGAGATATCAAGGATGTTTGTATTGTTTGAAATCAACTTTAAACCTTTGTTCAAAGTCTAATATTACTTCTACCACACCACACCACATCATAGTGTGTAGAGCTGAATTGCAGTTTTACAGTTTTGAAATGATGTGCGTGAGAGAAACTTGACTGGGCACCGTGATGCTCTTACAGATATATGAGTGTATTCGGAACCATTACAATCATCCATGTAGCCGTCAGATTTCATGGAGCTTGTGGTACCAAATGCCAGAGCGCTAGCCACTTAGTCATCAGACCGTATCTTTTCCTGTCAGCCCATATACATTCTACGTTTAATATGATGCTTTTAAATATTATTATAACTTAGTATATTTCACTACATTACCTATTTAATTTTATTTCTGTAAACAGAAACCCGTATACCAAAACATGGTCGACCAAAGACCTAACACCCATATCATCAAGCATCGTTAGTTTCCTTAGCTACATCCCCTCTGTTCTCGTGAACAAATTCAATATGTGTCTGCTCCCTTCCGATAACAGCTAAAAGCCGTAGCGTAAACAAACATCCGGCACCAGTCTCTTCCGCAACTCAGATGCACCGGAGTGATACTGCTCCCGTCTTTTGTCGCCCTCACAGGATACTGCGGAGTTTAAGAGTCGCCCACTGCTGGGTTGTCTCGGCTGCCTTTGTCGCCGGATAAATACGGGAACGACCACCGCTGGGTCGTCACTTTCAATGCCCGCGACCACGCTCTGCTACAGACCGTGAGAAAAGTGTTTGATGGACGGATAAACGGTTTAATTTCGCTTGTGAATGAGGTGCCACCTTCGTTATTAAAATGAGGCTTTTGTATACCCAATGAATTTGGATGGTTACTGTTTGATCAATTAAAATAATTCATCAGGAGGGTTCACTCATTCAGACATTATAAATTGAAAAGATTAATGATTTTATATTCTGAATCGTTAAAAATGTCAGTCGATATTATGTTCATGATCTTATCAGTTGATGGAAAGTAAATATTTTTTTAATTAGTGGATGTATGTAATATACTTAGTTTAGTAGCGTGGAATAAATTATTAAGTAAATAGACAGGACGTTATACTTTTGAACCTAAGGTATCGATTTTGAAACTCATCATGATCAGTGGCGCAACAGTCCCATGGTGGGTCAAGGCTGTTCGCCTACTGGCAGATTTCTAGACAGGAGATTTACAAAAGTACCGTTGTTTGGCTCAGCATAGCCAAATCTGGCTATTGTGCCGTTAAACACCGCCAACCCGCCAATCTAGATAGGAGATGTTTAACGGGGGAATGCAGGATTAGATACAGGGTTGGCAGCACTGCGCCCTATGCTCTAAAACCATATTAGTTCGAAACCTACGGTTTAGGATAACCTACGGTCTCCGAAACACTACAAACGCCCATGGCACCACCGGGATTTGGAACCGAAACCTGTGCATCGAACGCCAGTGCGCTAGTTACTCGGCCATCACATCCCTTCAGCCAGCAATACGCAATCGAAATCTTTTATGTCTAACCCGAGATAAGCATGTTAAATCTGTTGATCGTAGAGTTATATTTGAGGAAGAAGGGAAGGTGGATGTGTGAACTACAAATATGTCATACTTAAGGTCCTTTAAATTTCAGGTAGTAAAATGTAAATAAATAATGATACTAAACGCACAATTGCACATATCTAGGAATGGTCACTGCAACACTGAGGTCACTTAAAGTGATACATATAACCTGATATATCAGATGTTCCAAGATGCGAGCACATCATGAGTTCGCAGTATATAATTTAATTATTCTGAGAACTCATAACTGTAATCTAAATAAATAAAACACAATATCAATCATATTATTTCAAACTCAAAGTTAATTTTTTTCTTATAATTTCGATAGTTAATTTTTGAATACATGGATGATGCACACATAATGTATTTTTTTAATACATTGGTTTTCACTACTTCTGCCATTATAAAATAAACATATTTTGTAAAAGTGTGATAAATCTCACGGACAGGAAAATTTAATCAAGGCGGGCCCGCGGGTTGGCTACTCCTTAGAGGATTACGAGATAACTTTTAGAAATACTAATGGAATAAATGTGAAAAATAAATGGTAATCTATACCTAATTTGTAACTAATAATCTCAAATTTGGCGTATAATTTTTTTATCAATTCAATTTTTCACTTTCTTCTCAGATTAAAATGATCCGAACCTTTCTCCTTTTATTCTCTGAAGCTTATGTCACGTACAGATGTTGGCATTTCGCTTTTGAAGGAAAAGTTCATTCTGTTTGTTCTCTGTATTGAGTGAAATGACATTTAGCTTAAATCGATTTATATGGCTGAAAACAATTTAAAAAAAAAATTTTTTGGCTTACATCAATTTTTATTTCATTTATTATTTATTAAGCAATCAATAAATATTTCTAACGATATGAAAAGTTGATTCAGTTTTTAATAAGTAACTGCGCTGAAATAGTGGGTCTGAAGGGCCGAGTGGCTAGCGCTTTGACGCTCGTACCACAGGTTTCCGGTTCGACTTCCGGTGCTGCCATGGATGTTTGTAGTGGTTAGGAATCCACTTTTAGAAGCAGGTCCTGGTCTTATATGACCGTAGAGAGTTGAGGGGTATTGTTACTCGCGTCCGTAGCTTATCTTCAAGCTACACGCACTTCCTGGATAGTGCTAAGTGAGTAAAGGTGCAGTGCATCAAAGACTACTAGTTTTTCTAGTGTTTGTGACTATCTTAATTTTTTCATCAAAGACAGTTGACTAAGTGTTTGCCAGCTGTATTGGAAAAACATTATCTCATTTGTAATTAAAGATCTCATACTTGGCGTTTTACTTTTATTTCATTTTTTTCACTTTCTTCTCAGTTTAAAATGAGTTGAATCTTTTACTTCTTTGAAGCTTAGTTGTTTGTCACATACAGATGTTGCTGAGTTTTCGCTTTTGAAGGAAAAGGTTCATTCGATTTGTCGACTGTATCGAGTGAAATATTTAGTTGTAATCGATTTCTGTAGCTGAAAACATCTGAATCTACCTTCTGGATGAAAATAAGTTAAAAAATTCTTCATCGAAAGTCAATTTAATATTCGTTTTATTGGAAAGTGTATTCCTTGTTGAAAGTTAAATCAATAAATATTTTGAAAAACAGAAACAGTTGATTCAATTTTTAATAAATACCTGTCTGAAATTCAAATACAGATATTCAAATATTTCTATCATTCATTTTTTAATAAACATTAATTACTAAGTTTAGAATATATAATATTTAGAAAAAAAATAATATATAAATAAATAATATTAATAAAATAATATGTTTTTATATTTAAAAATACAATTGTTAAAATAAATTTTTGACATTAAACAAATATTTAAAAATACATTGCGCAAATGTTTAAAGAATTTATTTACATAACACATTTAGAAAAAAATTATAAAAATAACTTTGACAAACGTGAAGCTTATTTTTGATATATCAAACACTTATATAATAAATGTTTGATATAATAGATTATAATATTTTAATAGTAGAACGATGATTAGAAAATATGAAGTACAACTAGTACTTGAAATAAAAGTGAATAAAAAGTAATACTCCCCAGAAAGAAACAAATGGGGCACCCTGCAGGGTTATGAGACAGTTTTTATAAATACAAATAGGATAAATGTGAGAAATAAATGGTAATTTATATCTCATTTGTATTAATGATTTCATATTTGACGTTTACTTTTATTTCAATTTTTCATTTTCTTCTCAGATTAAAATGATTTGAACCTTCTACCTTTTCTTCTTTGAAGCTTTTACTTGTTTGTCATGTACAGATGGTGGCATTTCGCTTTTGAAGGAAAGTTCATTCTGTTTGTTCACTGTATTGAGTGAAATGATATTTAGATTTAATCGATTTCTGTAGCTGAAAACATCCGAATCTGCTTTTTAGATGAAAATAAGCTAAAACAGTTCTTCATCCAACGTCAGTTTAATATTCGTTTTATTGGAAAGTATATTCCTTGTTGAAAGATAATCAATAAATAATATTTGAACGATAGAAAAGTTGATTTCAATTTTTAATAAATACCTGTCTGAAATTCAAATACAGATATTCAAGCACTTCTATCATTCCTTTTTTTTCATATAAAGGTTAATTATTAAGGATAGAATTCGTAACAGATAGAAAAATAATTAATTAAAGATTAAATTGTTAAATACTCTGAAGTCAAAGAAAAATTTAATGTTTAGATGGATATAATATCGTTAAAATATTTTTGGCATTATACAAAATACAAACATAATTATTTGACGTTTATAAAAAAAATCTAATGTTTAGATGGATATAATATCATAAAAATATCTTTTGCATTATACAAAAAATAAACATAATTCTTGATGTTTATAAAATAATTTAATGTTTAGATAGATATAATATCGTTAAAAATATCTTTTAAACATAATTCTTTGCACTTTAAAAATACTTTTTGCAATAAACATAAATATAATTCTTTGATGTTTATATAAAAAAATAATGTTTAGATGGATATCTTTTGCATTTTACATAAAATGATTCTTTGATGTTAATAAAAATTTTTAAAATAAATTTTTCTTATAAACAAATATTTAAAAATATATTGGAAAAAAATTTAAAGAATTTATTTACTTAACGTATGATAAGAAAATTAATAAAAATAACTTGAAAAAACTGTGAAACTTTTATATATCAAACACTTATATAACAAAACGTTTGACATAAAATAATTTATGATTTAATTAACTAAAAATGGCTCTATGCTCATAATAAAATGTTTATTAGATATAAGTTCTACTCAGAAATTAATGTTAAGATACCTACTTCTGGCAACAGCCATTTTTTGATGAACACAACATCAATGCATGAATTAGAATTCAAACGATAAATTTCCCAGAGATGAATCAGAACACATATTTTGTTCTTTAATTTTGTTTTTAACTTTTTGTTTCTTTAAATTTGTTTTTAAATATTTGTTTCTTTAATTTTTTTTTTTAACTTTTATTTCTTTAATTTTGTTTCTTAATTTTGTTTTTGAATTTTTGTTTCTTATGTTTTGTTTCTTCAATTTTTGTTTCTTAAATTTTTGTAATAAATTCACAAAAAATAGCTATAATGAGTAAAAATTTCAGATTAATAAGTTTGCTTCCGCTAAGATATTTGGATAATATAGAAGAAAGCAGCTTATTTATTAGGAAGGTCTAATTTTTGTTATTCTTATAAATTTATCACAAATAAAATATTCATTACATTCTGCACAAAATTTCTATGGATAAATGACAGTATGTATTTTTATCAATACTTGTATTTATAAAAGATCTAATTTATAATACATTTCATGAAGATTCCACTATTTTTGCACAGCCTGACTAGCGTTCTGACCTTTGGTACCTCAGACTTCAGGTTCGAATCTTGGCGGTGGCATGGATGTTTGTTAGTGACTCGGAATATAGATTAAAATGTAGAATAATGTAGCTGGTTTAATTAGCTTAAAGTGTGCATGACCATAGAGCGACAAACCAAACCATTTTTTTTTTTTTTTGGAATGGGATAAATCAGAATCAATCGTTTTAGAATAAGAAGTTTTAATCTAAATTTATTAATACGTAATACATAAGCATTCAATAATGTTATCTGCAATAACAAAGAATAAAAAAAAAACATTAATAGGTGAGATTTCTAAATATTTAGAAAGTTATTATTTTAAAAACGATAAAATTTCTTATATTACAGTAACGAAAATGTTTGCTACAAAAAAAAAAATAAAAATATAATATATAAAAAAAATATTTTACAAAGACAGTATGACATTTAACATTTTGTTTAAATTTTTGTAATAATACTTGGAGTTTTTATTTTTATCATATTTTTAAAAAATTCTTTTAAAAATTATCACATTGTCTTTTTCTATTTAGTGGTTGAAATGAAACAAAAAAAAAAAAAAATGCAACTCGTTTTTTATGTACAATTTTAAATTAAATTAAGGGCTTTAAGAATATTTTTAAAAGATAAATTATTATAAATTAATGTTTTTTAATGATTTTTAATACTATGAAGATTTCTTCAATAGCATTTCAAAAAAATTTTTTCTTAGTAAAGATTTTTTTTTATCTTTGTATAAAATAGCAACAGAAGAAATTTCAAAACAAAAGTTCTCTGAAAAAGACCAGAACATAATTTCTGAAGTTTTAAATCTAATAATTTATTAGTTTTTATTCGCATTAAACATTGTGTAAAATGATGTTTCTTTTTCAACATTCTATTTTCTTTCTTTTTTAATTTGTTTTTGATTGACACTAATTGATATACTACAAATCCAACAGTGAAGAAGATTTTGATTAAATTTTGAACATTAAATAATTTCTTAAAATTGTCAATAAATTGAAAGAAATTATGAAAAAAAAAAAATAGGCTTAAGAAAAATTATTTATTAAAAACAACTTAAATATTTTAGTATTATAATATTATAGATTTAATAAAATTATCTTTTCAATTAAAATATATTATTATTATATTGTTCACTATTCGGTATTTTATTGTGAAAAATCAATTAGTTTCAAACTTCAATTAATTACAAATTATACTTTTTTGAAAAAATAAAAATATAATATTTTGGTTATAGATATGGACCTAATGGCCGAGTGACTAGCGGTCTCTAGGCTTCGGGTTCGCGCACCGGCGGGGCCATGGATGTTTGTAGTGGTTTGAAATCCACTTTAAATTGTAGATTCCCGATCTAATATGACTGTAGAGGGTTGGACGTACGGCTGGCAAAACTACTCCGTAAAAATTAAACATCTATCTCAAAAATATGACAGTAAGCCAGTCGGCCTTGGCCCATCATGTGCCAATGCTCATGGTAGTTTTAAATGGGGACATGCTGTAATTTTTGATTTATAGTCACAAATGTGTTGGTCGAAAATTATAGCTAAAGAAATACAACTATAGCATATAGAAAAGAATTCGTTATTATAGGGCCAAAATTTCAAAAGAAAACTGATGAAATTGGTACACTCTATCCTATGAGTTTTAGTTCTGCAATAAAGATGATGATTTTTAATTTTTAATTTCCTTAAAAGTATTTTTTTTTTGTAATCACTACTTAACGAAGCTAAATAAGCAAGCTGTAATGTTGTTTTTTTGTTGTTATACATTCAATATATTTTATTTATATTATAAATTAAACTATATTTATTTATTTATTTAAATTTTTAATTTATATATTCTGTAAAAATTTTTAATTTAAATAATTCAAAGTGATGTTAAGGAACATAAATATTGATTATAGATAAAAAAAAAATAAATAAATACAATACAAAAATACGTGAAATAATTTTTTGGAGGAATATAAAAGTTATTGACATGAATTTCAAAATAGTTCAATTCGTAAAATTATTTCATCTTAAATTCTAAATTTTCATTGAATTAAAATTATTTTTTTTTTCATAATTAAGAATTTATAAGAGACAATGGGTTATTTTTTGGTATTCCATCGCATTTAAATATACGATTATTTTTATAAGTAATTAAAAATATATGTCAGTTACTGTTCAATTTTTACCACATATTGATTTATCGTAATTAATAATAAATGTTCTATCGATTAATATTCTAAATATATTGTTATTAAATTAATAGTGATTTATATATTGGGTATATAAACCAACATTATTATAACATCTTACAAATTAACATTTAATAATGAAAGTATTATGAAGCGGGGACCAAATATACATAAAAAAAATTATAAATATATGCTGATTACTGTATTATTATTCACGCATATTGATCTATTGTAATTAATAATAATTGTTCTGTTTATTAATATTCTAGATATGTTGTTATTAAATTGATAGTGATTCATATTATAACTTTAATGTAACAAATCAATTTTCTTATCAAATTAACGTTTAATTAAGAAGTGGGGGCATGAAATTTATCTTTATATATATAAAGTACAAAAGATTAAAAGATTTGGGAACTGTTATTCCAAGAAGTAACCTCTACAGATGAAGCAAAACGAAGAAATTGCTTTGCTGAAATGATACAAGAAAACAACACCAACTGTGATAGCGTTTGTGTTAACTCAGAGGCAATTTAACTTAATAGGAAACTCTTGCTTAAATTGGGAAACTTTCCAGTGAGATGAAGTTTTAGACTAATGATCAATTCTAGGATTTCACTGAATTCAGGACGACTGTTAATCTCGCAACGCGCTGGATTTAATGAAACCTTAGTATTGATATTTGAGATAACTATTCGAGATAAATTTTATTATAGGCTTTAAATTCAGGAAATTATCAGAAACTTTATCTACTCTACATGCTAGGCCATTCATTTCAAAGTTTTGCCAGCGAAATGTATTGAATTTCAGGTTATAAAACTTAAAAAGATAAGAAAAGTTAAATAATTCTGTTAATGAATTTAAGTAGATAACTATGGTTTCCACATTTATAATTGGGGGCTTAGTAATGCAAATTCTATATACTTTTTTTAACATTAAAGACAACTCTATAGAATATCAACAAAACATAAGAGTGATTACCCTAGTACTATACTATGTACCTATTGTATAATTAAATTCTACGTTATAATATTACAAAACAATTACTTACGATATGCATTTCAGAATCCAATTCTTTTATCTAATTTAACAACGAACTTATGTGGATGGTTACTGCTGCCCCATTTATAATTTGCGTTTTAGTTGTGCAAATCCTATACACTTTTTTAAATATTAAAGACAACTCTATAGAATATCAGCAAAACATAAAAATAATTCCTATGCTAAAAATATTGTACAATTAAGTCATGCATTATTATATTACTTAACAGTTACTTACGATATGCATTTCAGAATGTAATTTATTTTATCTAATTTATCAACGAATTTGCGTAAATCATTACAGTTGCCACATTTAAAATTTGTGTTTTAGTTGTATAAATTCTATAACTTTTTTATATTAAAGATAGCTCTATAAAATTCAACAAAACATGAAAGTAATTCCTCTAGTACAAATATTGTATAGTTAAATTATACATTATAATATTACATAAAAGTTACTTATGATATGCATTTCAGAATTTAATTCATTTTATGCAGCACATGAACGGAGTTATGTAGATAATTATTATTGCAACATTTATAATTTATATTTTAATTGTGCAAATTCTATACATTTTTTTAAATATTAAAGAGAACTCTATAGAATTCAGTGAAACATAAATCTGATTACTCAAACACAAATATAAAATTAAATTCTATATTTTAAAATTACATAACAGTTATTTACGATATGCATTTCAGAATCTATTATTTTTATCTAATTTATCAACGAAGTTATGTAAATAATTACTGTTGCCCCATTTATAATTTGTTTTAGTTGCGAAAAATTCTATGCATTTTTTAATATTAAAGACAACTCTATGGAATTCATAATCATAAAATTAATGTGGAATTACTTATTAGTTTAAAAATTGTATAAAATAATACTTATTAGTATAAATATTTTATAATTAAATTCTACATCAAAATTATACAAACAGTTACATACGACATGTATTTTTAAAATCTCAATATTTAATTTATTGGAATAGCAAAGATTCTAACATTAATGAAAATAATTTATTAAACAGAAAATAATAAGCTATAATTTAAAATAATTTAGGAACTATTAATTAAACTTTAATTTGTAATTTCCTTTCTTCAATAAATTTAACTAAGGAATTAAATTATCAACTTAAGCAATAATTAAATCTTAAATGTAAACAACAATGTTAGTTGTTCATTATTAATAATTAATAACTTCGTGAAAATTTCTTCTTCAAATTTTGAAGGATTAATCTTATAATGGACTTGCAGCAAAGGTAAATATCTTCTGTGTAAAAGAATTCTTGAAAAATATTTGATTAACTATACAATGAATAATTTCTTTGAAAATATATTATCAAATATGTCATATTTCAGTAATTCTTAATATTTCTTTAAGATAGAAATAGACTTCACTATCTAAATAGAACTATATTTATTCATATAATTTAGTTATTAAACATTCTATAGTCGGATATTTTTAAGTTATTTACTTTTTAATTTTTATAGAGAATAATTTACAAGTAACGCTGGAAGCTTTTAGTTTTGAAATACAATATGTTAAAGTCATATTGAAAATACAATGTGTTAAAGTTTGAAATTGAAAATTATTCGTTTGATTGATCAATGAGTATTCTGTCATTTTAAAACTTTTTTGATTCATTTGTCATTGTCATTTTTTTATTTTGTCATTCATTTTATATATATATTTCAAAGCGTCTTTAATTTTCTGATGAATGATAACGTAAAATTTAATTGCTATTTTACATTTCATGTATATCGTATATCATTTGTAAATTTCATATTTGATATTTCAAACCTAGTCTTATTTTCGAAAATAATTATTCATAAATTAAAAAATATTCGATCACGTGATAGTTTAAATAGCTTTTTTAAGAGGTATAAAATATTTTAATTTTTCTATTTAATGTACTTTCTTATTTTAATAATAAAAGAAAATATTCAAGATAGCATTACAATTTTTTTTTCGATAAATATTGACTCTAGTTTAATTAAATTTGCTGTAATTGATTTCCTTAAACAATTATCTTTTTCTAATCGGTACAAAATAATTTAATTTCTCCTATTTAAAATACTGATTTTAAATAAAAATTTAAGATATCATTACAATATTCCCTTTTTGAAAAAAAAATTTACTTTAGTTTAATTAAGAACATTCAATCTTAGTTAATTAACAATTTACCTTATAAAAAGTGCTACATATAGCTTTTATAAGAAAGAAATACACACAAGCATATATATATATATATCTTTTTTATACACACACACACATATATATGCATACACCTTTTAGGGTAAAAATTTCTCTTTGTTGTATGTGAAATTATTGAAAAAGCAGATATTACAGGATTTACGCAAAGTCCTTTACATTTTTAGATATTTTTATATTATAGGAAAGGGAGTTTAAGGTATATTGAAGGCCTTTAAGAATGAATGCTAGTACACACTAGTATATATATATACCAATATCGAAATATCCTAAATGTAAACGGAAATAAAAACTATCTCTGCCTTCCCTCGCAAATACATTCAGAATATTGAGAATTTTTACCCTAAAAGGACACACATTACAGACGGTTGAATATAGTGACTGTGTATGTGTGATTAATGTTATAATTAAAAATTATATTCCGATATATTTTCAACTTTTATTTTGATAATTAATTGATTTTGATTATTAAGCATGTATCGCTTATCTCTGTTTACTTGCTACTACGTCAGAAACTATTAAAAAACAGCTCCAGACTAAAATCTCAAGCTTCAGGTTCGAATCCTGGTGGTGGCACGGATGTTTGTTAGTGGTTCGGAATCCACTTTAAACAGTAGGTTCCGGTCTGTTAGTCATCGTGTGCATAACATGACCGTAGAGCGAAAAACCAAACCAAACGAAAACAAAACTCTAAACTAAACTAAAATTTACGAATGATAAATATAGGTCAAATATTTTAGGAATATTTCAAACCAAACTCCCAGTCTTTTACAAAAATATGAACAGAGTAACAGACAAAATTTATTTATTATATACGCATACTTTGATATTTTTATAACAAGTAGTCATTATTCTCTTGTATGCCTTGTTTACACAGCGGAAGAATCTTTCTCTGATCCTGTACATAAAATTCCGCTGTTTGGGAAGTTCAGTCAATTCACCAGTTATTTTAACATTCTGCTGCCGGCAAAGGTTTTGGAAATAAGTTGTTCTTCAAATGAATGAAACCGTAGAAGTTGCAGGGTGCAAGTTCATTACTATAAGAACGTTGATAAATTATTAATGATCCGAATATATTTATTAACATTTAGATATCCTCCTTTCCGAATGACCATGCAGTTTCTCTGCTGAGTCACAATTTTCCAATCGTTTTTGCTTCTATTGTTTATTTTTATTACATTTTATTCCTTAATTAAAAAATATAATAGTAATATTTAAAGAATAATAATAATGAAAATTTTATGCATAGATAAATTTTAAAAAAATTAACAAGTTGATTTTTTAAATAAAGTGATACATATCTAATATATAAAATTCTAGTTTCACAGTGTTTGTTGCCAAACTCCTCCGAAACGGCTTGACCGATTCTTATGAAAATTTTTGTGCATATTTGGTAGGTCTGCGAATCGGTCGTAATCTATTTTTCAAACCCCTAAGTGATAAGGGTGGTCCACCCCCCTAAATATTTTTTAAAATTTCTTTCGTAAAATAAGGTAGTGTTTTTTTTTTTTTAATTTTTTAGTCATGACATTACAGCACGTGTGCTTAAACAAAAATTAAAGTCTTTAATCGGCTTAATTTTTTTTACTTTTATTTAATTAAATGATCTTATATAAATCAACACGTGTTGTGAACTCGCGCCAACAACGGCCGTTGTTGCATTACCTGTATATATTATACGCAACGTTTTTTTGTTATATTCTTTTTGCACGTGTAGCATTAAATTATATTTACACGTGTAGCGTGTGTTAATATTGAGTTAAGCAAAATTGGCAACTTTATTATTGTTCTAAGAAAATAAAGATGGCTGTTATTGCGTTTTAACTTACAGATGTAATTGTGTTGTAATTTACTTTATTGTGACGAATCTGAGATTCCAGTAAAGTAAGTGTTATTTGCATTCGAAAGCATAAATTTATAACGACAAACTACTTTAGTGGCCACTCTGTTACTCCTTTCAGGTGATTTCAGGCAAACATTTCCTGCCATTCCACGTTCAACGTACGCTGATGCTTAAAATCATCATCAACGCTTGCTTAAAATCATCGTCACTGTGGCGTAATGTTGAAAAAATTACAACTAAAAGTAAGCATGCGCGTTCAAATGCTTCAAATCCATCCGCTGTGAAACATTCTCAAAACAACTATTAGATAATGGCGATGGAAAAATTGCTGTACATGAAAATACTGGATGCATAAAATTCCGACAGATTTCTGCACAATCATCGACTCGCAAAATAATCTCATCGACCACATATTTCCCGATGTATGCACACAATTCCAAAAATCTTGATTGGTTGGCAGAAAGAGCAATTGTGGCAGCAAAAAAAAAAGTGGACGTCAATGGCTTAAATTCCAAGATACAACAGTTGTTGCCAGAGAACTTGGTGTCATACAAATCTATCGATACAGTTTGCGACGCCAATGATGCTGTAAATTATCCAATTGAGTTTTTGAATTCATTGGATTTACCAAGCATGCCACCGCATCATTTACAATTAAAGGTTGGATCTCCGGTTATTTTGATTCGTAATTTGAACCCACCACGGCTGTGCAAAGAACACGATTAGTCATTAAAAACTTAATGAAAAACGCTATCGAAACCAGCATTTTGAATGGCAAGTACCGAGGGAAAATATATTGCTGCCCCGAATCTCTATGATTCCCACAGATGTGCCAATTGAATTCAAACGTATTCAATTTCCAATTGTGATTGGCATTCGCAATGACAATCAATAAGTTGCAAGGCCAAACGATGTCTGTTTGTGGCTTAGATTTGGGCACACCATGTTTTTCCATCGGACAGATTTCTGGCATGTTCGCGTGTGGGTAAACCATCCAGTTTGTTTGTGTTGGCTAAAGACGGATTAAGCAAAAATATCGTACACTCCATTGCACTAGAGATTGATGTTGATTATTTTTTAATTGCCATAATTAGTAGTAAATATGTAAATAACTATTTCTGATGCATATACAGCTATTATATAATGTAATTTAAAATATATTTATTAATTTAATAAAATATAAAGGATGAAATAAATAAATGGTTAGTGTATTATCATTTTATAGGCCGTCATTGTCTGCAACGTTCCATTCCTCTTCCAATCATAACCATATTTCCATACACTTATAGTAAGTTAGTTTTTTTTTTTATTTAACTAAAAAAATATTTTTATAGAAATAATGTATATGGCAAAACAACGTTTGCCAGGTCAACTAGTATATTTTATATATATTCTATCAAATCAATGGGTTTAGAGTTTAAGAAACGTCTCTCATTCACAAAGCAGGAGATAGAAACTGCTATGCAAACCAGGCTCTCCGTCAATCTGGCAAATCGTCGTTGAAATGATGCAAACTTCTTATTCGTCTTAACAGTATGGTCACTGATATCATCAATAATTTTTTAACCCTTATTTCAGCTCCAATTCTTGATTAATGTTTGAAGAGCATTATATTCTACTTGATAAAAACCACCCAATTATTTACACAATTCTGTCATTGTAATTCATTGCATATGACAGAAACTAATTTGCAATTGCGTCTATATCATGTATGCAAAAAGACGAGTGTTTACTACTGCCCAAACGGAATGTGCTCAATGTTGCTAGACAGAATTTATAAAAATGAATATTATTTTTATTAAATACGCTTTGAATTTTAATGATTATTAAAAAGAATTCTCAAAAATTGTGTCTGAAACAAATTTGCAATTAAAAACAAGTTACGAAATATTAAGGGTGTTTTTAGATATACTTATATTAATAATGCAATAAATTAAAAAATCTATGAAATCATTAATTGAATTTTATATTCTTATTCTTATACTCTAATTGTATTCTTATATCTTATTCTTGCTACCTAACGGTATTCTTATCCTTATACTCTAATTGTATTCTTATTCTTATACTCTAATTGTATTTTCTCATATCCTAATCATATTCACTTATTCTTTGTATTCGTTCTCTTTCTTAATTTTATTCATATTCTTATTTTTATTCGTATTTTATTTATTTTCTGATAGACGATTTGTGTTAGACGCGTCACAATTTCATAATTTAATTTTAATTAACGTTTGACATTCAAGCAATTTATTGTTAAAAAACAAAAATCAACATATTTAATTCAAGGGAGCAATACGTAAC